>JAPTHN010000123.1:534551-630697 GCA_026936325.1 Platynereis dumerilii
ATGATTACAGTCGCATAAGCTTGCTGTTTCTCTACGATATTCATTACCCGCTCCAGCAGTCGAAAGGGAGCGTTTACAAAGTTGACATGTTTTCCCCAGTCTTGCTGAGAAAGAGCGTCCGTCCCGGAAGTACATGGGTCCAGATACCTGCTGTTGTAAATGGGCAGGTGGGTATTTGCCATGGAAGCAAAGCGATCGATTGTATGTTGGCCGAATATCTTGTCTATAGTTTGAAACAATGCAGGGTGCAATTGCCACTCGTACGTTTGGGGGAGACGGGACAGTTTGTCTGCATGGACGTTCAGGTTTCCAGACAAATGGCTGATGTGAATAGTCATTTGTAATTCGGTAGCTTTCGACCAGATCGATTCTGCTAGTCCCGTTAACTTGGAGATCGGGCCGCCCATATTTTTTATGTAAGCGACGGCAGTACTGTTGTCGCATAGAAAGTGCACCGACTTCCCTTGTAGATTGGTTTGGAAACATATTATGCTATAGTACACAGCTAAGAGTTCTTTAAAGTTTATGTGTTCATTCAAAATAGCAGGCTCCCAGGTACCAGAAGCTTCCAGGTCTTGGCACACTGCGCCCAAAGCTTTATCAGAACTTTCCGTGAATACTTGGATTTTAGGGTCTCGTTTCTTTAAGGGCGAACAATTCCATCCCCCTGCGTAATCCTTCCACCAAGATAAAGCTTCAGCTGCTTCTTCATTAATATGTAACACATCAGTCCATGAATGTTTTTTCTGTAGATTGGTCTTAATTTGATTTTAGCAGGAAATATTGCTCTGGACATGGAAATGGCCTTGCCACAAATTTTGGCTAGCGACCTGGCTTGAATAGTTCCTTTACGTAAACATTTGGTAATATCCCGTTGAAGATTGCGTAGTTTTAATTTTGACATAGATAGCCATGGAACACAGTCAGTCCCAACTGAATCAACAGTATATCCAATAAAATCGATTTTGGTTGTCGGTTCGAGACAGAACTTTTCCCAATCGACAGCCAATCCCAAGTCATCAAGTGTTTGTAGCACAAAGTCTCTTGATTCAATAATGAACTTGCGGTCCGACATAACCAAACAGTCATCGACATATAAAGTATTCCGGATATTGTTTTCACTGAAGAACGTGGTGACTGGTTTAAGTAACTTGTTAAAGTAATATGGGCTGGAAGACCAGCCAAAGGGACACACACACCAAACATAATATGATCCATGAAACTGGAATCCAAAATATTTTTGAAACCGTTGTGCTAGTGGGCAGTGAAAGAACCCGTTTTTCAAGTCGATGGAGATCATACAGTCACTATAGTTAATCAAATTGGCAACACTGTTAATAGTCCGTGGGCCAGATATCGAAACCCTCCCCCCCCCCTGGGAATTTCGGAGACCCATATATTTTGAAAGATATATATCTTCAGTTACAAAATTTGCTTGTTGGTCAATCTTAGACCTCAACGATACCCAGCAGGAGCTATATGAGTGCGGGAAGGTTGAAAATAAATTTTCGCCAAACCGAGTGCCGCTATTTTCAGAAAATATACTGTTATTCATAAACTAATCCATGTATAGATGCTTAAATGGTACCATTTTGAAGGTATTTAATTCCTCTATCTATTTAGTGCAAAAATTGATTGATTAGGATATCTATTTTGGTCAACAGAATGGAAAACATGCGGCCATACCTCGAAATTAAAAAGAAAATTTCATTTTATTTCACGAAAGTTCCCCGTACGGGTCACTAGGGGTCAGAAGCATCCTGAAGTTTCTTTCACATCATTCTGTATATTCATAGCTTTAAAATGATGTATTACACAACCATGTAACTGCAACAATAGCTTACCTGCAGTCAATTATTCATTATTGCATTTATGTACGATTAAGTCAAATTTTCCGATATAGGGGATGAACGACATAGATTCTGCTGTGAATATATCTTCCAGGATTCTGTGTATCTTAATGAAAACAATTGTAGATATTTGTAATAGTCTATATTCTGTTAACTATGTTTTCAGGGGTTTTAAAACAGGTATTTTCATGTTTTTAACTTGGTTATGGCAGCCATATTGCAGATTGGCAACCAAACATATTTTCTTACAAACATGTCCGGGTGACCTACATTGATGGTTTTCAGGATAAACATAATTTTTCCTGAAATAAGAACTTAATCACAACTGGTTTTCCTTTTCTGAAAGGAAGATAGTGCATTTACCCTTTGTTTATTCAAAATGGCAGCCTCAATCCCAGAAAAAATACATTTTTTCTGAATATCGGATGCCAAATTACATTATTTTTAACAAGAAATGCTTTATGCCACAAAATTGGCAAAAACTGCCTCAATAGTCATTTATATAACAAAATGTAGGTATCATTGAAACCACAAATTAGTAGGGTACATGATGCTATGTTGATTTACAAAAGAGGAGGGATTGAAATTTGACAGGAGGCCATTTTCTTTATCTTACCCAAACATTTTACTTAAAACAAAAGAAGATTTCCACACACATACAATCGCTGTAATCAAAGGTAAATTCTATACAAAGGCATGAATTCAGCCATGGTTAATAAAAGAAGAAATTGGTTATTTATTGAAATATTTCTCATTTATAACAGGAATGCTCATAACAAGAGAGGCCCTTTTTCTTCCCTTACCCAGTTTTTCTTTTGCCAAAAATTATTTTTGCACAGAAATGGTAACAAAGATGTTAAATTAATTTTTTATTATTTTAAGTACAAACCATTATTATTTTAAAGATAATATTTAGTATTATATGGTAATTTTTAATATATTTATCAGGCTACCTGGCACATATAGTTTCATTTTGGACCAAGGGTCCGGACTTTCTAGCCACACTTTGTAAAATTTGGACTATCGCAGATTTTTGGTAAAATTCAACAACTCCTAAACTATGAACTGGGTTAGAAGTGGTTTATAAAAATGATAAGGCATATTGAATTTTATATGGTAATTTAATATATTTACCAGGCTATCTGGCACATATAGTTTCATTTTGGACAAAGGGTCTGGACACTCTAGTCAAGCTTTGTAAAATTTGGACTATCGCAGATTTTTGCCAAAATTCAACATCTCCTAAACTGAGAACTGGGTTAAAAGTGGTTATGAAAATGACTAGGCATATTTAATTTTATATGGCAATTTAGTATATTTCCCAGGCTATCTTGCACATGTAGTTTCATTTTGGACCAAGGTTCTGGACACTCTAGTCAAGCTTTGTAAAATTTGGGACTATCGCAGATTTTTGCTAAAATTCAACAACTCCTAAACTATGAACTGGCTTAAAGTGGTTATGAAAATGACTAGGCATATTGAATTTTACATGGCAATTTAGTATATTTCCAAGGCTATCTGGCACATATAGTTTCATTTTGGACAAAGGGTCTGGACACTCTAGTCCAGCTTTGTAAAATTTGGACTATCACAGAATTTTTCTAAAATTCGACAACTTCCAAAATATGAACTGGCTTAAAAGTAGTCATAAAAATGGCTAGGCATATTGAATTTTATATGGCAATTTATTTAGCTTATTTACCAGGCTATCTAGCACATTTAGTTTGATTTTGGACCAAGATTCTGGACACTCTAGTCAAGCTTTGTAAAATTTGGACTATCGCAGATTTTTGCTAAAATTCAACAACTCCTAAACTATGAACTGGCTTAAAAGTGGTTATAAAAATGACTAGGCATATTGAATTTTATAAGGTTATTTAATATATTTACCAGGCTATCTGGCACATATAGTTTCATTTTGGACAAAGGGTCTGGACACTCTAGTCAAGCTTTGTAAAATTTGGACTATCGCAGATTTTTGCAAAAATTCAACATCTCCTAAAATGAGAACTGGGTTAAAAGTGGTTATGAAAATGACTAGGCATATTTAATTTTATATGGCAATTTAGTATATTTCCCAGGCTATCTTGCACATGTAGTTTCATTTTGGACCAAGGTTCTGGACACTCTAGTCAAGCTTTGTAAAATTTGGGACTATCGCAGATTTTTGCTAAAATTCAACAACTCCTAAACTATGAACTGGCTTAACAGTGGTTATGAAAATGACTAGGCATATTGAATTTTACATGGCAATTTAGTATATTTCCAAGGCTATCTGGCACATATAGTTTCATTTTGGACAAAGGGTCTAGACACTCTAGTCAAGCTTTGTAAAATTTGGACTATCACAGAATTTTTCTAAAATTCGACAACTTCCAAAATATGAACTGGCTTAAAAGTGGTCATAAAAATGGCTAGGCATGTTTAATTTTTTATATGGTAATTTAGCTTATTTACCAGGCTATCTGGCACATAAAGTTTTAATTTTGGACCAAGGTTCTGGACACTCCATCCACACTTTGTAAAATTTGGGCAATCACAGATTTTTGCTAAAATTCAACAGCTCCTCAACTATGAACTGGGTTAAAAGTGGATATAAAAATGACTAGGCATATTTAATTTTATATGGTTATTTAGTATATTTACCATGCTATCTGGCACATATAGTTTCATTTTGGACCAAGGTTCTGGACACACTAGTCAAGCTTCGTAAAATTTGGACTATCGCAGATTTTTGTTAAATTTCAACAACTTCCAAACTATGAGCTGGCTTAAAAGTGGTCATAAAAATGGCGAATCATATTGAATTCTATATGGTAATTTAGCTTATTTGCCAGGCTATCTGGCACAGATAGTTTCATTTTGGACCAAGGTTCTGGACACTCTAGTCAAGCTTCGTAAAATTTGGCTATCGCAGATTTTTGCTAAATTTCAACAACTTCCAAACTATGAACTGGCTTAAAAGTGGTCATAAAAATGGCTAATTATATTGAATTTTATATGGTAATTTAGCTTATTTGACAGGCTATCTGGCACGTATAGTTTCATTTTGGACCAAGGGTCTAGACATTCAAGCCACACTTCGTAAAATTTGGACTAGCGCAGATTTTTGCTAAAATGCGACAACTCCTTAACTATGAACTGGCTTAAAAGTGGTCATAATAATGGCTAGGCAATAGGCATATTGAAATTTATATGGCAATTTAGTATATTTACCAGGCTATCTGGCACATATAGTTCTATTTTGGACCAAGGGTCTGGGCACACCAGCCACACTTTGTAAAATAAGGACTATCACAGATTTTTGCCAGATTTCAACAACTTCCTAACTATGAGCTGGCTTAAAAGTGGTCATAAAAATGGCCAGGCATATTGAATTCTATATGGTAATTTAGCTTATTTGCCAGGCTATCTGGCACAGATAGTTTCATTTTGGACCAAGGTTCTGGACACTCTAGTCAAGCTTCGTAAAATTTGGACAATCGTAGATTTTTGCTAAATTTCAACAACTTCCAAACTATGAACTGGCTATGGCTTGGGTGTCCAGACCCTTGGTCCAAAATGAAACAATACCCTTTCCATTTCCTTTATCTTTAAAAAAAATACTAAGTAATATATAGTAATAGTTTAGTGTATTAAAATAGATAGTATAACACCAAAGATCCTTGGTATTATTATGTCGATGATTGAGGCAAAATAAATGGCCGCCATTTTGAAAAACGGGGTTAAACTGCACTTAACTTCCCAGGAGAGTATCAAAACCTGTCTTAATGAATTCCTGAGCTATGAAAACATATATTTAGACCCAAAAATCATTGTTCTAGCCCAATTAGATCCAGAGATACGGGCGAAATGGTTAATTGGCGGCCATCTTGGAATTATCCATCATGGCCGCCAGTCGTTGAGGTTATATAATGACCAACAAGCAAAAATGTATTCTCTGGAATATTAGCTTTCCGATGGTATGTGTCTTCAAAATTCCCAAGGGGGGGGAGGGGGGGTTATGTTTGTATATTGAAATGTTGGTGTTACACGTAAGAATTGAAGACGTGAAGGTCCGTTACCAGTCTCAACTTGTTGATTTCCTTGCTAACACATTTAATTGGTGACACATAATATGGCCTGAATGCCGCTTTTGCAATAAATCCTTAATTTAGTAAGGAACATATTTCCTGTTTAATAAACTTTGTATGAGCAATCTAAAACTATGGATTGGGTATCTCAAACGGAAGTGGGGTTTCTTGATTCAGAAATAGTACATGCACACCATTAGTAATCCAATCCAGAACGGTGTCCGATGCTCAGATTTTCATCCATGCGGACCAATTCTGAGAGATGCGACTCATGACGAATGTTCATTTTTGTTGGTGGAAGGTGCTGAACCAGGTTTACCATTACTGGAGAAATTCTTGCGACCATAGTATCCAGCGTGACCCCAAAACGTCCGTCCTCGGCCTCGATAGTGTCCACGCTCAGAACCTGCAATGCTGCTTTGGGCGTTGTGTAACTGGACACAGGCTTGTATTGCATCAATGTCTTGAGTACTGAACATAGACGTATGTCCACAAAACTGACGATAGAGCCGGCCAACACCTTCCCCAAGGGAGTTCGAAACTAACATTAGGGATTTTTCCTCCTGAAGGTAACGGAGCTGGGCAACAGCAACCAACATTAAGTTATCAAGCTGTTGATGTGGGATATCCCGATTTGGTTCCAATGTTAACAAGATTTTCATAAGTGTCTCTGCATAAGCACCACTAGAGTGCACAATAGTAGCCTTAGCTTGTTCAGTTCTCTTGAGACCACGTCGGTTATCATCTAATTTTAGGTCATGTGGCAACTTAACCTTGTTCAAGGAGTCTTTCAAGGTCCGAAATTCGGCCTGTAAATCTTCAGCATGACTCACACTGTTCTGCCTGAAGTCTATAAATTCACCGGCCAGACCACGAGGTGGGCCAAAATTCAATGGATTTGGAACATGTGCCTCTGATAAATCACCTTGCCTTCTTTGTAGGGCATCCTCTAGTTGTTGAAACTTTGTTCGTTTTGCCTTTGACCATCCAGCAACTGTTTAAGTGCATCTTCCACACTGAGCTCTTCCTTTTGAAGCTTCTTTCCATCTTTTTGACCATTATTTGCATCTGAATTTTCATTGTCCGACATGTTGGTGAGAGTTCACTCGACAAAAGACACCAGGTGGCATCGTAGGACTAGGATGCCACCTATAGTATATACGAAGGTATGAGTTTTTTTTGTCATCCCCAGTCAGTGTTTCTGCCTGTTTTTATTTGCAAGGTGTGCTTCGAATGTATACACATTACAATAGTGATACTATTATGTAGCGGGCCTTCATGAGCAAAATTCCAGATAATACATTAAATTTGTGGCTGAAAATTTTGGGTTTGAACCCATGCAGACACAAACCTTTCAGCGGAGCAGGCGGGAACCTTAATCACTCGGCCATCCACGCATTGCAATGAAATTACACATTTTTTGTTGACCTGTATATGTTTCACTTGGGTGATGTTGTTAGTGACTGTGCTTGAACACAATAGCTTTTACTTCATCTTAAAAATGATTCCTGTAAATCAATCGAAACGGTTGATTTTTTTAATTTGTGAATGATTCAAAGTTGAACTCAACATGAAATTTGTAATATACTTGCTTAATTCCAGTTGGAAATAAATGTCGAGGCAAACATGCAACAAGTCAGCACAACTCACACATTGGAAGGAAGTAGATTCACCACAACAACTTTATCAACTGCAATATTCTCTGACCCTGGCAACTACACAATTGCTTGCAAAGAAACTGGGAAAGACGTCCAGTATTCAAGAAATTACACTTTGGTGGTCGACCCTGGCGAAACAGGCAAGTTTATCAGTTCCATGAGGAATGAAATCTATTGCATATTTAAGAAATGCTGTACTGCATGTAGTCCACCACCACTTTCCTGACAGTTATCAGTAAACAAAGAAATTATTTTGATATCTCTCAGTGCTGGGTATGCCAGGGGAAGTGGTGAAAATATTTTACATACAGTACAACCCAAAATAAAGTAAGAACATTTTCTCTCAGAAGTCCTCTGTTTACCTATTTTGTCCTCCTTTCTCCTCTCCACCACAAATCTCCTTACAACTACCTTTGATTACTTACCACAACTTTACGCCATATATTAAAAGTCCATCTAGACAGCTGGAAATGTAACTGCAATTAGCTAAGAGGCACAATGTCAAAGAAATGAAACATGATGGGGTTGATGTAGTTTGAATTGGTATTGATTTTAAGTGAATTTAGTGCAATTTTAAAAGGTAGTTTACAGAAGGTGAAGGCAGGAAGTGATTTTGAGGGAGCCAAAATGTGTGAAAGGGTATAGTAGTGACAGATTCTTCCTTCCTGCTGGGATAGACATGCTGTATTTTGGGTTGTACTGTATGGAGGCGTAAAATTTTGAAAACCAGAATCATTAATTTTTTTTTTAGCTGAATACTGGCACAAAAATGCTGAAATTTTCATCATTCAGCAACTGCCATTCTGCAGTATCAAATGGGTTGAAAAAATCTTAATTCTTACTGTAAAAAACAAAGCCACCCTAATCCAAGCTTGCCAAAACTACCCATCCAGGTCTGGTGGTGCTAAATTAACAGTACAGAGAGATATTTGGATTGGCCTAAAAGGTTGAACTCTTGAAAGTAAAATTAAATTAAGCAAAGACATATATCTATAAACCAAATTCCTACTTTTTCGTTGTACAGTCACGCAACAGATGAAGGGAGAAACTAACAGCCAATTGCTTACTGCAAGTTTAGCATCATCTTTGACAGTATTTTTCAGGTAATTATATTATATGAGTCATTATGTTATAAAATGATTGGTATGATTGCCGTTCAGTATGGTGAGCGCCGGTGAGCAGATTTATCTGGAATGGGCGCTATATAAAATCATACTACATTATATATATATATATTATTTGCACTTGGTGGTGGTGATTGTTGGTTTAAACGACTTTATTGAAGACACACTCTGTCCATAAGTCACACAATAAAATTATATACATCTGCAATACAACATAAAACAAGTCTTACAAATATGATAAGCCATTAAGTTAAAACACTCTTTTTGTATTTTTAGTATTATGTAAAATGTAAAATATATCAAACTACTGACCTATTTGACCAAATAACTATTGCCTATGGCAACCTTCAATCCTGACCATTTCCCAAACAGCACTTTCCAATCTGGAAAGTTGTAATTACCTTTAAAGTATATGAAATTATATCATAATTAGCCAAATGATTAAAACAATATAGTAAATCATTAATTCTCATCTTATAAATACCTCCTGCATTCCAACTACAAACAGCTAACTGCCAGCAATCCCAGATCACTCCTCTCAACTCAACTGGCTGCTCAAAACTGCCAACCAGAAGCTCCCAGAAGGAGGCTGCAAACCCAGGAGACCTCTAGTGTCCAGAAACTTCAACATCAGACCTGTAAGGGCAATAGCTGTTCCTACTCCAGTGACTAAATGTCAATATTGAGACAAAATTCCAAATTAATTAATTGCCTATGAAGTTTCAAGACCCAGAATGTTCATTCCTAAAAATATTCATGAAAACTACTATTTTTTGTTCGGGCTTGAAACATCCTTCATGCAATTGCCTGGGAATTACAGGTCTATAAAAAGCCTATAAACACCAATGTTTGGCACTCTCAGCTGGAGCCACGCTATGGTGGCAGCTATAAGCCTAAAAAAAGTTTTGTGGATGGGCAATTTTGAGATAGCGCCTTTTTGGGCTAAAAATAGCCAAAAACTGCTTTTGCTGCCAAAAACGAGGCTGAGATTTTGGTAGGAAAACCAGTTTTTGGCTATTTTTAGCCCAATAAGGGGCTATCTAAAAATTGCCCCTCCACAAAATTGTTTTTTAGGCCTTAGAAAACAATATTAAAAATTGGTTTTGTTATAACTGTTGCCATAGCGTGGCTCCAGCTGTGGGTGCCAATAATGGGTATTTATAGGCTATTTCTAGGTCTATAGGGCCGTTTTCACCAAAATAGCTAAGACCAGGCTTAAGGTTAGAACTGGTCTTAGGTAATTTTCTTACTAGGAGGTGCTGCCATTTTATTACTGAAATTAACCCTATAGTTTAATTTGGAACTACTTTAGTCCAGATCTGAGACTATACCTGGCTTAACTCTGTTGGTGAAATCGGCCCATAATGTCCCAGCAATTGCATGAAATATTTTAAGGAAATTATCATTCTTTGCCAGGAAAATGAGAAAATTGATTAATTCAGATTTATAGCAGTTTTGCCTCAATTTTTACATTAAGTCAATGGAGTACCTATTCCATTGGTAGCTGTTGCCACCACCAACCAACTACATAGCCAGTGTAACAGTCCCATGACAGGACTGGTTACATATACCCACTGCTTGAGAGAACAAAAACCTCAACCCTCTTTTTTTTCAATAAATCAGTAAAATCGAATAAAGCACCCAATCTCAAAGAGCAGAACAGACGATTCATCACAATAAATAATCAAAGAATATAAACTCTCTAAAAACCAAACACCAAGTAAAATCATACTGATAACGCAAATAATTCTAAAGAGAATTAAGAAAAGAGTTCGAGCATCTTAGCCGAAAGAGCTAACTTCTCCTTCTGAGAAGGCTCTGAACTTGACTCTCAAAACCTGTGACAAAATGCACATCTCTAAATCTCTCAGACGGGCTTCTGTCCCACCTGCCCTTCCGCAGTGCTCTCTAAACACAGGGTAGTCACCATGACAACTCTAGAGTAGTAATACCCTGGTGCCTAAACCGACAGCTCCTTGAGTCAAAATTACTAAAGGGTGGTCAATGTGACATAACTCTGGGTTAGTAAGATGTACAACTTAGTAGTCAAGGCTATGAGCTTGTGATCAAATTGACTACCTTACATGCACATGCAATGTCTGTATAGTTGTATTGTTACTAGGTTTAAATGGTCATAATTACTACCTTATTGATAAAATTTACCTTAACATAGTCATGCCTGACTACTTTTGGAGTAAATCTGACATAACTGTAATCATGTATATGCTAAATTCCATCATGGAACTGACTAAAGAATAGTCATTTTTATTACACTGATAGTTAGCTTGACTACCGTCATAGTAAACATGATGAATGAATTAGTAATTCTGACCTGGTAACTGGTCTTTAGGACCAAACAGGCTAGTAATTCTAACCGGGTATCTGGTCTTTAGGACAACACAGGCTAGTAATTTTGACCAGATAAACTGGTCTTTAGGACAACACAGCCTAGTAATTTTGACCAGGTAATTTGTCTTCAGGACAACTCAGACTAGTAATTCTGACCAGGTAACTGGTCTACAGGACAATACAGACTAGTAATTTGGACCAGGCAACTGGTCTTCAGGACAACACAGGCTAGTGATTTTGACCAGGTAGCTGGTCTTTTAGACCAGCACAGGTGGGTCATTATATTGCTTTATATAAAGTTGCCCCTGCCATGCCCTACCCTGCCCTTTGGAACTTCAGAACTTTTTATTTTTTGCCCTGCCCACTCTAAAAGGAAGGGAGCCTTGAAACAAAAGTATGCAAAACAATTACAAACAATTTATTTCATAATTCACAACTATTTAGTGACATGAATGTAAATTGCAACTTAATTACATGCCTCATTTTTTAAATCATACAATTATAATTTGTTAATAAATACTATATAAATTTATTACCTGGATATTACAGATTGTGTTTGTCATCAAACTAAAAATGACAGATGTTACAGACTTATGTATCGAACGTGCCCACAGATCCGGAGGCAAGCAAAAAGACAAATCTCGTGCAATTGTTGCAAAATTGAATCCTCGAACTAGAGACTCAATCTTTGGCTACGTCAAAAACCTGAGAGATCATACCGAAATTAAGATACATGAACAAATTCCCCCTGAGGTACAAGAAAAACGTAACCGCTTGTGGTCTAAGTACTACGAAGCGAAAAGTGATAAAGCCAACAAGGTGAAATGGATCAATGACAAGTTGATGATAAATGGCCAAATCTTCACTGCAGAAGATGACAAATCCGAAATTGACCCCTCCAGCGACCTCGACACTGATATTGAATTAATTCAATCTGAGCACAAATTAGAAGATGGTTCCACTATGATGGGACATGCAGCATCCATCTCCAGTCAGCAAGACATCCCCGCAGTACTGGCACAGCTGTACCAGGACAGAGTGATTGCATCTGCCGACCACAACATGTACGCTTACCGAGTAGGCCGAACTACCAACCTGAAGGAAGGGTTTAACGATGACAAGGAACACGGAGCAGGCGTAGCGCTGCTCAAGTTACTCCAAGAACAAAAACGGTCAAATGTTATGGTAATCGTGACAAGGTGGTTTGGGGGAAAACACATTGGCCCTCGACGCTTTGAACTCTTTAAAGAATGTGCAGAAGAGGCACTCTCTGATATTTCAAACTAAGTTCTCGTTTTTAATTTTGTTATTAATTGTAATTGTGCACACACATGCAGTAAAGACAGTGCCATGCAGTATAAATTAAAATTCTTCATTCACTGAAATCTCCCCCCTCCTTTTTCAATAATGATGCCCCTACCCCACTAAATGATTGTGTACTTTTTGTATTGAAAAAAAAAAATAACACTACATTTTGAATAATTATTATCTACTGAATTACAAATGTACCATATTGAATGTATAAAATGTGCAAGTAATACCTTGCTTAAATGCCTAACAAAGGTATATAATTTTTTTGAAAGATAACACTTCATGGATATAATTTCAATGTTACTTTTTGTGCAAAAGTGTATATATTGTATTCAGAAATACCAAGCCTCGTTGCTCTGAACTTTAAAAACCTCAAAGACTATAAATAATGTTGCTAAAGCTAGCACATATGGACTATTGTGCGATATTCACTGTTAATTTCTTATATGCTCCTTTTTGATTAATGAACTTGATGTCATTGTTGCTTATGTTTCATCGTCATTATCACATCATACATTTCCTCTGCCAAACTGATCATGTTATTTGCCTTTGCATATAATTTGCTTTTTTCATGTACGCATCATTTTAATAGTTGTGTTACATTAACTTACTACGATGTATACCAATGCTCAACACAAAGACTATGAAAGATCCTGTCAAAGCAAACTCATATGGACTCTTCACTCCAGTACTCAGTACATTATTGTTATTTATTCGAAAATTTTGATCAATATGCCATCAACATTGCCTGTGCTTTTGTAACCCTCATTATGTGTACTATTTACTCATCTCATAAATTTTTGTTTGATCTCACCAGATTTGAACATAATGCTACCAAACACTGAACTGTGAAAACCAGAGAAAACCTGTCAAATTACAACTATTATAAATCTTGCAACATTCACATTGTGATCACAACAAGTGATAACAATGAGACTGTGAAATACTTCTCAATTGATTATAACCTATATTACTATCTTTATATATATGTGGCATTATCAAATCAGCTGAGAAGCAGTAGCACAATCACCTGCATTTACATCATGCTCACTCCAGTTGAATCCATTCACTCTTGCCATTCCAGTCACCTCACTCACTCAACCTCTTCATGTTATTACTCCCAAACATGTCCCTGCTTAAATACTATCAATTTGCAATTTAAACAAATATGCTACTTACTTAAATCAATTATCCAATATGGCATCACTTGAAGAAACCATACATGATGAACAATTTGATCATGTATCCCCCCTAATCACACAATCCCATTACTATGAAAATTCATTCCTTTCTCAAGATCATTCCCATGATATAAAAATTATTAATACAAATGCTAGAAGTCTCTTAAAAAATCATTCACAATTTGAAACATTTCTGACCCAACTCTCTTCTCAAAACTTTAATTTTGAAATCCTAACTTTTACAGAAACCTGGTTAGATAGCCTCATTGAACCATGTGTTAAGTTTGAAAATTATGTCCCTGTTATGAAACACAAACTTCCAATCAAAGAAGGTGGTGGTTTAGCGATATTTGTAAAAAGTGATATTAAATTCAGAGTAAGACATGACATATTCTTCCCAACAGATAGACAAAACCAGTTTGATGGAATCTTTATTGAAATAGATCCAGACAACAGCTCAACTCGCCCTCTAGTCTTAGGAAATGTATATCGTTCACCCAGTTTTAATAGTACCACAGATTTTAGCCAAAACATGTCAGCCATTTTGGAAAAACTTAATAGCGAAAATAAAGACATAGTAATAACAGGAGACCTAAACATAGATTTAATTAAGAGCACCACTCACAAAGAAACATCAGATTTTCTGGACATTATGATTTCAAACGACCTATTCCCTAAAATTACAGTTCCAACTAGAGTTACCCACACCTCTGCCACTTTAATAGACCACATTTACACAAATAGTAAAGACCCATCAACAATAGCTGGTACCCTGAAAACTGATATTTCTGATCACTTTTCCAATTTTATTTTCCAGAAATTTTCACGTGCAAGAGTAAATCCAAAATACGTAACCTTTAGAAATTACAGTAAAACAGCAGTAGAAAAGTTTAACAATGCTCTCTATAACACTAATTGGACAAACATTCTCAATGAGACTGACACAGATAAAGCATATGACCAATTCCTGGATACATACAATACGCTACAAAATGAACACCTACCTCTAGTCAAAACTAAGTTCAATAAATACAAACATAAACTCAACCCATGGATCACTAAAGGAATATTAAAATCGCTTAAAACCAAAGATAGGTTATTCAAAAAAGTAGTTAACTTAAGAAAGTCTGAAAGCAACCAATTTCACGTCTTCAAAGCTAAATACGACAAATATAAACAAGCATATTGTAAGGTCTTAAGAGTAGCTAAACAACAATACTGGACAGAACAGTTCGAATCAAACAGAAATAACATAAAAAATACCTGGAAAAATATAAATTCACTTCTTAACAGAAACAATGACAAGTCAAATATTCCTGAATTCTTTTTGGATGACAATAATACTAAAATCACACATCCAGAAAATATAGCTAACGAATTCAACAATTTTTACGTTAACCTCGGACCAAATTTAGCAAAAAGTATCCCCCAAAGTCAAAACACCTTAGAACCTTCCAGTAGCCCAAGTTCCCCACACAGTTTCTACTTCACCCCCGTAACACCCATAGAAATACTGAAGATCGTCCAGAGTTTAAAACCAAAAACCAGCTATGGATTTGATGAAATAAGCCCCAAGCTCTTAAAGCAAACTGTCCTCCCAATAGCTGACCCTCTTTGTCACATAATGAATCTTTCACTCTGCACTGGTATTGTTCCTCGTAAATGTAAAATAGCTAAAGTGTCACCCTTCTTTAAATCTGATAACCCTCACATATTTAAAAACTATAGGCCAATATCTCTTTTACCTGCATTCTCTAAAATTCTCGAACGGTTAGTGCACAACAGACTCAATAAGTATCTCAAAGTTAATAAACTTATTACTCCAGCTCAATATGGCTTCCAGGAAAACCTCTCAACAGAAATGGCAATATTAGAATTACAGGATAGAATAGCTAATCAACTCATCAACAATAAACTGAGGTCTCCCAAAATTGTGGTTTACAAATTATCTTACCGATCGACAGCAGTATGTCCAATACTTAGAACACTGTTCCTCCAAACTGCCCATTTCATGCGGAGTACCCCAAGGCTCAATATTAGGACCATTACTTTTTTTATTCTACATAAATGACATCCCTCATCCTACTAACTGCAATATTATACTCTTTGCAGATGACACTAACCTAATTTTCCATAATAACGACATGCTAAATTTAATCAACTCAACTAATGAAACTCTCCAAACTATCTCCTTATGGTTCCAAAAGAATAAACTCTCTCTAAATATCAAGAAGACCAAATACATCCTTTTCCACAAACCAAGAAAGAAAGTTAATGATAGCAACATAGAAATTAAAATCAATAACGTTAACATAGAACAAGTTAAAGAAATAAAATTCCTTGGAGCCCACATAGACAATACATTATCATGGAAAACACACATAACAAAAAAGGCAAATCAGATTCTTAAGGTGAATGCAATCCTCTCACGCTTAAAAAACATAGTACCAAAGCAAACATTAAAGACAATCTACTCCAGTCTAATATATCCACACTTATCGTATGCAATAACATCATGGGGTAACATCAACAATAGAGAGATGAAAAGGTTAGAATTGCTTCATAAACGTGCCATTCGCAACATCAGCAAAGCCAAATATAATAGCCATACTAATAAATTGTATAAAGAGTTAGACCTCCTAAAAATTAGAGACATATTCTATCATTCATGTATTAAATTCTATAATAAAGTGAAAACGAATAAAACTGCATTGTATTTCCAACAACTCCTCCCCCAAAATAGCAATCTCCATACACACTCCACCAGGAATAGCCACAACCTCCATATTTTTAATAGATCATCAGAATTAAAACACCAATTGATTAATGTAAAAATCCCCATCTGTTGGAATGAACTGCCGGAATTTCTGAAGCATCCCACTAACACGAGAACCATAGACCACAGAATAAAATCATTCCTGATCTCCAAATATTCCTCCAACTGTAATATTGATAATTGTTATGTTTGCCTAAACTCTTAAAAATGAAGAACCCCCCCCCCCTTCACTCATCATCATATTCCCTAACTCTCCCCAACACTTCCCCCCTCCACCTAACTCATTCCCATAGCCCATCAACCCATCACCTTCATTTTCATACAACTTCATTCACTCATCATTAAGGGAGCACGACTACAGACGAAAGTCTTTTGTGCTTTCCCTATGGCCAGGATATTGTGTTTATTTTCGTTCTTTACCCTTAATTTGCAACCAATTTGTACTGAATGATGAATTAACATGAAACATTGTGAATATATATGCCATGAACTCAATAAATACAAATCTCTCACTTAAAAATATCATCATCATAAATACAGAGAAAATCACCATTGATATTGGTAGACTATACCAAGAAAATACACTAACCTCCGAAATGTTGAACGCAACAGAAAATGTGAGCTTTCTTTAATATACTTCATTTCACTAGTCTTAAATTACTGTTAAGACCATATCATAATTGTGAAAGCAAATAAGAATCTGCTGAATATCATAAAGCTAGAAGATAACTTTATAGAAATGACTTTTCACAGAATAGCATAAAATCCATGTTGACAATGTCAAAATTAATGCAGCCGATCATGTAAGAAATCTAGGTGTAATCTTTGACAAAAACATGACCATGGAAAAACAAGTCAACAAAATGTGCCGGAATGCCTATTTCAATCTGAGAAATATCTCAAAAATTAGTAAGTCATTGGACAAGGAAACTTGCAAAACTGTAGTCAATGCTCTTGTGACTCCTCACCTTGACTATGGAAATGGTCTTCTATATGGATCATCAAATCGTTTTATAAACAAACTTCAAGTGGCCCAAAACTCAGCAGTTCGACTCATTCAAAAATTAAAAAAAGCATGACAGTGTAAGCCAGCATAGGAAAATGCTACACTGGCTACCAATTCCAGCTAGAATACAATTCAAACTCATGTTAACAACTTGGAAAGCAGTCAATGGACAAGCTCCTTTGTATATTCAAAATCTGATTCAGCCGAAATCTGAACGAAACTTCATTCTGAAAAGCAATAACAAAATGCTCTTATATGAACCAACTCCCTACAATAAAAACAAATATGAAGACAGAGCCTTTTCGCATAGTGCTCCAAAACTGTGGAACCAACTGCCGGAGATCGTTAAGGCCCCAAAAACTTGTGAAGGCTTCAAGAGAAATCTTAAAACTCATCTGTTTAAGAGTTTCTACAAATAGATCCATCAAGCACAAGCGCTACTGAGCAGTTTTAAACTGGAATTGGCGCTATATAAATGTCTATTATTGTCTATTATTATTATTATTTACAGTGGTCCCTGCGTTGTGAGACCGCCCCTTCTGCAGGAGTCAAGCGGTCTCTCGTGGGGTTGCGGTCTCTGCTCGGGGTACATCCTGCATCGCGGTATATATATATGCTTGGGGAAACATTGATTTTTATATATCAATCCTAGTAAATCATAATTAGATTGAAAATACTAATTCATCATTGTGAATAGCCATAATTATACATTGCAACTTTCCTCATTCTGCCCACATAGCATGTAAATGGTTCTATATTCATTCTGCCTTTAAGCTTCCAGTTTTAGCAGCAAAGGTTTGCACAATGTAGGGGAGAGCGGGCACAGTGAGACGGCGGGCACAGTGAGACAAAGCCTGTAGCATCTAAGTGGTACTGTTTACACATCAACCCTCTTTTGTATAAAACAAAAAGTAAGTAAGTGAGAGTCTGACCTATATCCGGAATGCCTACACGGCATATCGAGAGTGGAATTGGTTTTTAGCCAGTAAAAGTAAATAATTTTGCTAAACGACTTTTTGTTATAATTCCCAAGAAAAATGGGATAATGCTAATCAATTGCCAGGGATTCAAACCTTTTTCATTTGTCTTAGTTTAGTGAGATGATGAACCACAATGCAGACATCCGGTCCACGGAATTAAAACATTTTAAAAAGAGAGCTGTGTGGGGCACAGTGAGACAGTTTGAGGCGGGGCACAGTGAGACATCACTAAATACACTTGAAATGACCTGAATGTGATGCACAGCTCGCAATTCATCATTAAAAACAAAATTCAGTGTAAAAACTACTGATTTTAGTGAGTCATATCCAAAGAGAAGCATCAGAAAGAATTTTGATTAGTATGTAACAGGTGCGGCAGGTTAAATAAGTCGTGCATGTGTCCTGTGCGATGAAGTTTCGAAACATGCTCAAAAACAGACCTAAAAAATCACCTAGCCAGCTGCTTTTATAAAAGTACAGTAGTTTATGTAGCAACAATTGATAGAACAATTCCGCAGGTCCCGAGGATCGGCGGTTATGGCAGCAGATACCCTGTCTCACTGTGCCCCACCTGCTGTCTCACTGTGCCCCGCCCACGGGGCACAGTGAGACACTTAACGAGCATGGATGCAACTGAAAATTTCTCCAAACCTGTAAAAGGTAGGAACCTGAAACTACTTTACAATATACCCAATGTCATTACCTATAATGTGGACCTGATCTCATTTAACTGGTTACTGTCAACATTTTGGAACACTTGAAAATAAAAAAAGTGTCTCACTGTGCCCCGCTCTCCCCTACTGCTGTTGAATTAGTAAAACAGACGATACAGATTTACTTGATTATTTTTTCACTTCCAGTAGCAGAACCGGATCTACATAAATTTAATAGCTTAGACCTTCTTGGAATCATAATCATGTAACTTCTTGAATGTTCTGCAATGATGTCAAAAACAATATTTCCGACCATGAATATGTATGACCGCAATTCCTATAGGCATGAACAAATTGGTGTCAACAATTTCAAGAAGTATGGGTTTCTGGAATAGGATATAGTGAAACGTATCAAAAAAAGCTGGTGCATGTGATTGGTTGAGACATTGGATTGTATAGCAAAAATCTAATTCGAATAGCACAAAAAAGTATTAATATTTTCAAAGCCACTGAAATTTTTGCCTGCCAATCCCATCAATGAATTAAAGTCAGCTGCTTACTGAAGCAGACTGATTATAATACATTTTTCATTGTTTTACTTTCACTTGAGAATTTGGAGGACGTTTTATTGCTCGTAGACCAATCAAGTAAAAGCCTGAAATGCAACGTGGAGGTGAGAAGAAAACAATTGCCATAACAGGTCATTGTAATTGAATCTGCTGGAAGTAATCAAAGTGCTAATTTGCCAATTCCCTGCTTCTCTCTTTGATATACAAAGCATTTCAATTCTGAAGTGCAATCAATTGGGTGTCAGCAATTAGCTGAAGCTCTGGATAATGAACTCATCGTTTCTTCTTCTTCTTCTTCTTCTTCTGATGAGTTTCCGTCTTTCACAATCAGACGAACCTCCTTATAGGAGTAGTAGTTCTGTAACTATGTATAATGTAAAATCCATTCTGCTGTGATATGCGTACGCAGATGTTATTAATAAAAACCACTAAAAACCACTAGGACCTCTAAAAGCTATTAAAAGCTACTAAAAACAAGCAGTGGTTAAAAGTCAGTTAAAAAACCCATGTCAATTAAGACACTTCGTCCGGCTCTTCATGACTATCCATCTGCATTTCATTGAGGCACATCTCTCTCCCATAGGCGAGCTTTGCACATAGTAGATTACACTGTAGATTCACCAGTACTCTGGTTTGTGGATCTTCGATTCTTATGGTGGTTGCTCCTTGTATCTGTCCCAGAAGTACCGTTCTGATGTACCTGTCTCCGTTCAGTATAGCAGAACACAATTCTTCATCCGTCCTTGGGGGAACTTTTTCCTCTTGTCTGTAGAAATTTTGAATAGTGAGGATCTTGCTGTTCCTATGATCTTCCAAGACTGGGCATCTCATCATCATGTGAGATATGTCCTCTTCCTCTATATCGCATAACTTGCAGATCCTGCTCTCATCAGGCTTGTATTTTGCCAGTTGTGATTGGGTTGCATATCTTCCTACCAGCATCCTAGCTCTAGCGCCGGCTGCTTCTACCTTTCTTGGGTCTCCAACACATGGTGACCATAAGTGATGGGGCTTGTCTATCTCGCTAGTAGGGATCATCCATTGCAGTGTGGTCTTCTTTGCTGCATCTTGTACTAACTTGCTTCTCCAGTAACTTTTGACTGCCGCGCTTACTTCCTGTTTCCAGCTACTTTTGTCTTTGGGGCACATGGTGTTTGATATTGAATCTATCCCGTACAGGGCACTAACCTTGCTTATCATGGTGAACCAGCTGTACTTATTGTTGCCCATGGCTAGTTGTCTCAGTGCCATTTGCTTGATATTGTTTGTCTCCGGGAGTCTGCACACGCTGCCGAAAAGCGTTAAAGCTCTTTGATGTATCAGGCCCTCAACCGGGATACTTCCTGACAGGATGTATATGGCTTCATTCGCAGTGTTGTCCGGGAGAGCTTGGATTTGACGCAGGATTTTTTTGTAGAAGGCATCTAGCCTAGTTATGTCGTCTCTCGAGAGGACGGTGGCTTCTAGTCCATGGAGTAGAGATGGCGTGACGTATGTTCTAATGATCTTCAGGGCTGCAGGGGGGTCTATTCCGTTTGTTCCATGTAGACCCACTCTAAGTAGCGCGTAGGCTGATCTTCTTGCCTTCTGGATGTTGACTCCAATATCTGGTCTGCTTTTACCTTCAACCCAAGTGAGACCAAGATGGGTGAACTTGTCAGCGCTTGTTACACATTTTTCTCCAAGGACCCATGTCTTCTCCGGCTGTTTGCTGCTCCTTGATGGCTTGATCAGTGTAGTGATGGTAGTTTTGCTTGGATGGAGTTGGTAGCAATGCGAGTCAGCGTAGGCCTTTGCAGCGTCCAGTAGGGGCTGGACCTGTTGTATCTCGTTAGTAATTAGAGTTACGTCGTCAGCGCAGGTGGGGCATCCCGTGAAGATGCTTCCCACCTGTGCACCCATGCCACTTCTTTGTATGCTGATGAGGAAGTCGTTAATGTACAATTTGTACAGATGTGCTTCCTTGCTTCACCCCCTGTCCCACCTGATATTGTCTGGAAAGCTCTCCGTTCCATCTGACACATTCAGTTGATCCCATATACAGATCATCAATTACTCTCCACCAGGATGGTTTTATACCTGCCCCATGGAGTTTGAGCTTAAGTTTGAAATGGTTGACTACGTCGAATGCCTTTCTGGCATCAAGGGACGTTACATAGAGAGGGACCTTGTTGAGCTTAGATTCCGCTGCCGTCTCAGTTATGACCAGACTTGCTAGGGCAGGTGATCTGTTGTTAGTGAATCCCACCTGCATATCTGAGAGTTGGCTGTCAATCGCTTGTTTCAAGTCGCTTTCCATGCAGATATGTTCTAACGTCTTTAATAGAATGGACGCAATTGTGATGCCCCTGTAGTTGTCCATCACTTCGGCTTCTTTTGCTGGTTTTGGGATCATCAGCTTGTAGGCGTCCTTGAGCGTTCGAGGCACCATTCCTTCGTTGATGATATGTTGGAAGATGTTGGAAATGGCGTTTATAGCACTTTCTGGCAGATGTTTCAAATGTTCAGCACACAGGTTACTTGAGTCCATGGCCTTCCCTGTTTTGAGATGCTTGATCGCCTGGGTGACCTTGTCCGTTGTAATTTTTACATCATCTCTATCCACTGTAGTCAAGGCTCTTAGGTGCTGGAGTATCTGCTCATCCTCTGCGACTGTCTCAGTGCCTGCTAGTTGTTCACAGTAGTTAGCCCATTCTTCTCTGATTGCTGACTCATCTGTAATCAACTCCCCGTTGATCCAAACTGCTGGAGTTCTTTCCTCTTGGCCTCTTTGTTTTCTGATCAACTTATGGGCTAGCATCTGGTCCCGTTCAGTAGCTTGACTGATCTCCTGGATGAGCGAATTCCTATCCTCTGCCTTCTGTCTATGAAGTATTGTTCTCACTGCCTTTGCTGCCTTCTTTTTTTCATGGTAAAGAGGGTGTTCTCCATCAGGTCTTCCGGCTTCCTTCCACTTGTGGTGTTGACTTTTTGACAGTTTAACAGCTTCTGACAGCTCAGGAGTCCATCTTTTGGTTCTACTTCTTCCAATCTTAACATCCTTGTATGGAGTGGCAATTTTTGCAGCCTCGTTAATCGCCGTTTGAATGGCTATCACAGCATCCTCCAATGGCATTGCATCTGGGTTTATGGGCTTGACAAGTTCATCCACCATGGTCTTGAACTGGTCACAGTCCATCTCCTTCCGCTGATATATTCTTCTTGTGGAAACCATGCTTGCTTTTCGGGGTTGCATTTGGGTGCTACACTCCAGGGTGGTAGACATTGGTAGATGGTATGAAATATTGTTGCCGTCCATGTCTTCTAGAAGGGTGGTCTTTTTGAAGGTTAGCTGTGAGTGCTTGTTTGTAGCTTGGCAGGAGAACAGGTGGTCTATTCTGGATTGATGATTGAGGTGAGGATTAATATATGATGAATGATCTGCAGTCGCTGTTCCAAGGTCCTCCAGGTTATTCTCTGCAATGAGCCCTCTCAGGAGTAGTTCTTTGGCTCCATTCCTGTGGTAGTGATCTGCGTTGAAATCGCCTGCCAACAGGAGGTGGTGGGTGGGCTTGTACTTCTGGATCAGCTCATGGAGGGTATCAATATCTTCGCTGAAGGAGTCTATTGCTTCCTTACTGTTCCCTGACGGTAAGTAGCAGTTTATGATACACAGACACTCAATAGGCTTCATAACATGACTCAGTTCTTCTTTCCATATGGTTGCAACTCCCCCATGTCCGCAGGTTCTGTGGGTATGCGGGAAGCAGCAATTGGAAGCGGCAATTGACTCAATTAAAGCAACAATTGACCAGATTGAAGTAACAGTTAATAGATTCAATTGTCAGCAATCTATCACAATACACAAACTGCAAATAACACCGTGGCTTCTTTGCTGCATTTTGGTTGTTTCTGGTCTCTTCTTGAGTATGAATTTGACCAAATCTGACCAAAAAAGTGGTCGTTGGTCGCGTTAGACAAGTTGGTCGCATATTGGGGTGATATTTATGAAGAGAAACGTTGATGCAGAGGCTTTATTGTCGTATAAAGGGTGTGGTCGCTTATAAGAGGTCGTTTATTGCAGGAACCACTGTATATTATGGTAGTATGTCAACCCAGTTACTTAAATTTAAGTAATGAATAAAAGTTGTGTTAAAAAGGAAGCATTTTTTAAAGAAACCTCACTTTCTCTGTTGTAATTAAAATTTTGGAGGGTAGAATATTAAAACTAACAATCAAATGGCGACCACTGAACAATTGATTATTATGTAACACAGTTTGCAAAGAAGATATCAAACACACAATCAAACTGAAAATACTGGCCTATTAAATAAATGCATCAAGAAACATCAGAAGGCCGTGGAAAATTCAAAATTTGCTCCCCACCTTTTATCATCCAAGTTGAGGTGAGACACCAAAGCTTCAACACATTTTATGAACATAATTTTGCTGCATTTAGTTCCTCACAGTTGTGTACATCCATTTTAAAGTCATTGTTCTTCTGAATTGATGGGAGTTTCATTCCGTTTGTGGAAATATCTTAAAAGTGTTACTGAGTTGAGGAAATTGTTATTTTGCTGTTTCTCTCTCTGTAAAAAAAAAATTATGCAAGTAGGGTCAAGTCATGATTTTCTGTGAAAATTTACGGCTGCCGGCTGGTTTTTACTTTTAAACAGTGAATGAAGTTCGAAGAAGGTATTTTTATCACTTTGGTCAAATATTGTTCATCTGCCTGGCGGTTAGGTGGACGGTGGATAGATTGTTTCCGGGCCGGGACTCATCCCCTATTGCATGTACACGGATGAAATTTGGTATATATGTAGCCATAGATGATGATCTGATTAATTGATATCTTTATACTTTATGAAAAATTAAGAAAAAATATACAAACACAATTGCGTGTAGGCCTATAATGTCCTGTATGGTTCAGTTGCGCTCTTTGATGATCGCATTGATAGGTGTTCTGCGCTTTTGGAATATTAAACAAGAATCCTTGGATTCAAAACCAAACTACCAAAATTGCATTGTAAGTGCTGTTGTTGTAACCAGTGAGCAGTTGATTTGCACGGCAATGAAAGAAGAGTGGAATGTGGTGAGCTTAGACCAGAAGGTTCGTTGCAGAGCACTTTGACTTTATGTAAATTGCATGCCATGATGGCCAATGAGGTAAAAGCACCAATGAAACGTACAGCACAGGAGAAAAGCCAGTTAAAGATTTTAAATATTTGAAACAGAAGTGAAACCATCTTCAGTGGTGTAACTAGGGTTTTTTCTCTGGGGAGGGGGCAATGACCATCAATTTACCCAAAATCAATCATCGGCCTGGAGTACCAACAACACATTTTTCTGCTTATTTTCAAAGCTTTACTCGACTCTCAAATAACATCTAAAAAACAATGATAACTCTTTCAACATGATGATGCTGGTGAACTATTTCTCTTATGAAGAGCTATTAAACTGTTAAAGTGTTGGCAAAGGGTGTCACGGTTCTGTGAAGCACATTAATCTAGTTAATTTGCATAGGCGTACGGCGAGCGTGATTTTTGGGGGGGCGAGCGACATTTGCCCGAATTTGAAGATCTAGATTTAATACCATTTCAAATGAAATTGCCTGGAAATTGTTAATTTTCAATAGTGATTAGTTAATCATCTGCCCAAATATTTTAGCCTTTTGGCCCAAATCTTACTGTTTCCCAAACTTTTGGGGGGGCCATCGCCCCCCCCTGTCCCCCCTCCGATACACCTATGTAATTTGTGTCATACTCTCTTGAGAGAGGGGGGGGGTTGGTCTGGTGGTAGTGTGCTTGGCTGCCAATTGCTGGCCGTAGGGTGGGCTGAAAAAAACTTTTTTTGGAAATTCAATATGCCAGTGGTATAGAAAGTTGGCTATGGCCAAAAAATGAAAATTGGTGCAAAAAAAAATTTGTGGGACGCGACTTGTGCCGGGCCACTCCGGCTTTTATGAAAATGCATATTTTCAGCCATTTCGCATGCTTTTTTAGACCATTTTTTGGCCTGAGTCAGCTTCCTTGGTTTCAGAAGGCTCAATGGCATACTTAAATCTTCTTTGAAGGCCATTTTGGATATGAAACACCATAAACAGGTTGCTTATATTTAAGATATAGCCATTTCTGGGTACATGTTGGGAATCAGGATTTGGTTTTTTTTTGCTAAAAATTGCCCGAAAAAATTGAAAATATCGGAATTGACCCAACAAAAAATGATTCCAAGGGAATTGCAATTACCCCGAGTCCTCCCTAACACCCTAAAAAACACTTTCAGCGCACTACCTGCATGAATTTGTGGTTTCAGGGACCGGTATAGGGGCAATTCCGTAAAGTCAGATTTACAGATTTTGACACTTTAACAGCTTTTGTAGCCCTACAATTACACCTCAGTTATTTCATCGTTAAATAGACATGAGGCCAGGTATTAGGGGTATCAGACAAGCCATCAACCAAAGCTCCAAGTGCAATAGGAGCTGAGCTACAAGGTGAAATGTCATCTTGTCTCCAAGTTGTCGGATGTACTCGCGCGCCGTATGTTCGACATGATGATATTTTGCCTTGCAGCTTAGCTCCTATTGCACTTGGAGCTTTGGTTGATGGCTTGTCTGATACCCCTAATACCTGGTCTCATCCCTATTTAACAATGAAATAAATGGGGTGTAATTGTAGGGCTACACAAGCTGTTAAAGTGTCAAATCTGTAAATCTGACTTTACGGAATTGCCCCTATACCTGTCCCTGAAACCACAAATTCATGCAGGTAGTGCGCTGAAAGTGTTTTTTAGGGTGTTAGGGACGACTTGGAGTAATTACAATTCCCTTGGAATCATTTTTTGTTGGGTCAATTCCGATATTTTCAATTTTTTCGGGCAATTTTTAACAAAAAAAGCCAAATCCTGATACCCAACATGTACCCAGAAATGGCTATATCTTAAATATAAGCAACCTGTTTACGGTGTTTCATATCCAAAATGGCCTTCAAAGAAGATTTAAGTATGCCATTGAGCCTTCTGAAACCAAGGAAGCTGACTCAGGACAAAAAATGGTCTAAAAAAGCATGCAAAATGGCTGAAAATATGCATTTTCATAAAAGCCGGAGTGGCCCGGCACAAGTCGCGTCCCACAAAATTTTTTTTGCACCAATTTTCATTTTTTGGCCATAGCCAACTTTCTATACCACTGGCATATTGAATTTCCAAAAAAAGTTTTTTTCAGCCCACCCTATTGCTGGGTCCAGTGTTTGAATCAAGGTCATACCGGGCCACCTGGGCCCCAGTTGGACAGCTGTTTCAATCACCCTTTGTCTCATTACCGTGTCCTCCTCCTGTTCTAATAAGCCTACACAATGCTAAGTGTAAACCAAACATCTGCTAAGTGCTAATATGGTCAAATATTTGAGCCTAAAATATGAGGGTTTTTTCCTATTTGTGACAGATTTTCCAGTTGAAGTACCAGCCCAAGAGCATATATATACAGTGGAGTTTTCTTGGTTCCTGATGAGGTTTATGATAATGGTGATGCTATCAAATCCTGTAAATTCCCATCCCGATGTTTCTATAGTTTTAACCTCAAATCACAGCCTCATGCAGAGGTTTGGTGAAAAAAGTTTGTTTTCCTACTCTCTGACTAAATTCAAAGGAGTTCATTTCAAACCATTATCAGGACAAACCATGAACAATTAGGCTTTCTCAATGCTTGAGCATGAGCTTCATACATCATAACAAACGGTAATGAATTACTATCCTGAAAAACACACTCCCTGGTGACTGAGAAACTTTTTGGTTTTCAATATTTTGGCATTTTGGTGTGAAAGTTATGTTGGGGCTCATTGGAACCCGAATGTTCAGTAATGTGGTATTCTGGGAAGCTGAAAACGGGGCACGTTGCATGGGGTGCACTTTATATATTAGTATCCCCATGGGCACATCGACGTTGCAACGACGTCACACTTTTCGTCAAATGACGTAGAATTGTATGGTTGAAATTATGTTGTCACAACGTTGTGAAGCAACGTCAATGATATGACGTCAGCATGCAACATTGTGGCGCCGTTTTCAAAACATTGTGAGGCAATTTCAGGAGTTTGACGTTAGCTTGCGACGTTGTGGCAATGTTGTAAAAAAACCCCGACGTCGTGTTCACGTTGGGGCGACATAATCTCCACCATACATATCTACGTGACCAACAGACCAGCCCTTCACCAATTAACGACGTCGGGGTTCACGTCGTGTGCCCACTGGGATGTATATATACATTAAAATAATGTACTAGCATTTACCCGTGATAAATCAATGACAGTGAGAGGGGTATTTGGTGGTCTGGAAAATGAAAGTTGTGTCTCACAGAGAGTGAAAGATAGGAGGGATGAAGACATCATGAAGTGACATGCGACTCAGAGCAGTGCTATATAAATTGTTGGAATCTGGCAATAGAAAGAGATATCAACGTCAAAAGTGAGAAATGGCAAATAAAGAAAATGATGCTCATTGCTGAGGCTCTGAACCGTCAAAGTATCTATAGATCCGTAAAGGTGTTTTTGTTTGGCAATCGACTTCAAAGATGTATTTATCAATAGATGCGTGTTTTGAGTCATAGATATTCCAGTTACCAATTACTTAGAAAAGACGTCTTAAGCTATAAGAAGTAGCCTACAACATATGGTCTTAAGAAATGTGATGGTGAAAAACGAAGCAGTGAGTTGATGTGCAGTTGGTTATACTGATAAAAAATATTATGAACTTCTCTTTTAGTGTATGTTTGAAAGCAATATATTGAAACACTGAACTAATAATAAAATGATAGGCCAGTGGAAGCTAGTGGAAGGACAGCATACTTTTTGTAGATTGTTGAAAAAGAAAGAATCCTGTATGCCTAAATTGCACTTACGCATGAAAGTTCTGATGTGACACTTTCAATACCAATCTGATCCTTTGAAGCAGTTTAATAGCAATCAGGCACTGAAAGTTACACAACAAATGTATGAGGTGTCAGGAGCAATTAGAGACACTTTAGCGCTGCTGAAATGTGAGGCTGTTCAACTGTGCATCTCTTGAGATGTTTTGAATGCCTTATGGCGCGAAGTTGGATCACAACAAAATGAAACATGGCGGCCTCTTCCCTCGATAGAAAATGCATCTGCAAGATAGGGCAAAAGGGAGAGCAAGGATAGGGTCATATTTGGTATTTGTGGAAAGAGAAAATCGTAATCTATGCAGATGGCTATATTAGAAATAGATTAGGAACTAATAACTATACAGAAATGGAAGAAAACGGCGATGACGTCATGCTATCCCAGAAGCTTTAGAGTCACGTATTAATATATAAGATATATGTGTCCAAGTCGACCAAATGACCTGGGACAGCACACAATAAGTATAAAGTCCACAGTGAATTGAGGCATAGTGGATTACAATGCTTTGTGATTTATAGCAAAGCACTGTGTGTTATTTACATTGATGACCGCACCCAGGATTGTTTATGTATAATGTTTTGAATTGTTTAAATTTATCAACTATATCTGTATATAATGATAGTCTTGTGCATCTCTGATCAATTCAAGTATATTTTGCTGCCTGGTTGCAAAAGTGTAGGTGTAATCTAATCTCTTATTCCTTTGATTTAGGCTGAATTGTGTTGATATTCATGCAAACTTCTGAGTTGTCATAGCTTTCAACATTGAGTAAAATTAGCAGATGAACAAAGTGTCCTAATGTGCCCCGGTTACCCCAACAGAAACTTAAGGCTACTTCCCATGAAGGTCATCAGGGTCGTAGCCTCGGCTGAATCCTAGGGGGGGGGCAGAGTCTGTTCCAGATAAGAGGCATGCCCATCCCCAGAAAACCAGGGAAATTGAAATGTTTGTATGTTTAAAAAAATTCTGCCAAATTCTAGGGGGGGGGGCCCTACCCCAACGCAGGCTACGGCCCTGGTCATTGCCCTTCATCATATACAAGAGAAAGAGAAAAATTATCATTATAAAGAAAAATAAATAAATCAGATCTATAGATCTATAGACCGTGATAATTTTAACTGTTATTTATAAAGCCAGATAATAACCCAGCTAGAAGGATTATGCAGATAAATTTTAAATATTTTCTGCATGGAGATTCCATTTTAAGGAACACTTGTACATTTGTCACCATTAGCAAGAGTATTGGCTTAAGCATTTGAATTTTTTTTATTTGATTTATTGCGTGAAGGCATGTACAATAGGGCAGAGCTACAGTCAGACCAAGAATTATTCAGACGTCTGCTGTTTTGTTGTTATTTTGAAGGAATTACAAAGTAAGCAATGAAACATGCAGTCAAAATCATCTTTGGTATTTAGTGTAACCTGTCCAATACAAATTTATTGCAACCTGACACAAAATCATATGAAAATAGCTACTTTTGTAGATATCAGGAACCAGAAATGAATCAGACACTTTTACAAAGTTGTAGAAATGAACTATTTACTAATATTTATACCAAATATTGAGCACTAATAAACTACCATGGGACCACACTGGACACATTAGATGACAGATGTGATCACCAGTTAAGAAAATTTGGATGAATATGTGAGATAAACATTTGATTCAGTTTATCACATTTTCCTGACTAATGTGGCTGAAATCTGTCAGATATCAATTGGAAATATTTCAGAATATCATAAAATGACAATTGTTAACTGTTCTATCTAAATAAAATTGAAATACAGGCTTACTTGGAAGATTTTATGCACTTTGGAATTTTCCTTTTGTTTTTGGCTCCAGCTGCTCTCTGAATCTTTGCCCGTTGAGTCACTGCAATCCATAAATTACTTAAAATAAAGTTGCATGGCCTTCCCAAGGTTGTTCACTCAATTGCGTATACAGGATAGCCCATTTACGCCAGTTGTTTACAAATGGTATGCCATACTAAAACTGTAGTGTGCTTTCATGGAGCAATCTCCATTGGAATAGCATTGAAGCCAAAGAGCCAGTCTGAACCACATTTTTACCCCCTTCCCGAATGAAGTTCAAAGTGCCTCATTGAGTTGCTGTTCAGACCATGCATGGAATAGAGCTTGAAAGAGATAATGAATCTCGCTTTCCAAAAATTTGTTAGAATTTGGTTCCACATGGACATGTTTTTGTTTTGGTAAAATTGGACAAATAAATACAAAAGCGCACTGAACTTAGCAAGCAGCCTCCAATGTTTCATATTGTCACTCTAAGTTTTAAGAATCCAATTCTAAGGTAAATTTAAGAAATTTTAATCAATACAAGGCATGTTTGAGGTTAAACAATACATGAAAATTTGATGAACAGGACAGAATGTTTTGTCTCTTATATTCATCCTAATTTTCTCAATGGATGGTAACACCTGTCATTTTATGCAGTCCTAATGGTCCCTAGGTTGTTTATGAACAGTATTTTGATATAAATACTAACAAATAATGGCAAATAGTTTACTTTCTACAACATTGTTAAAGAGTTTGAATAATTTTTGGTTCATGGAGTTAACAAAAGTAGCTTTTTTCACCACATTTCTTGCCAATTTGCAATAAATTTGTTTTGTGCAGGTTACATGTAGTTCCAAGGATGTTTTCGATTGCATGTTTCATTGGTTTACTTGGTAATTCCTTAAAATAATAACAAAACAGCAAGCGTCTGAATAATTCTTAGTCTGACTGTATGTGATCTCTGATTGCTCATTCTTGTTTATCATACATATATATATGGAGTTTCAGATTTAATCACTGTCAGTTTCTTGTCACTATAGATCACTTTAGTTTGAAGTATTTTATTTTTTCTCGATGACATCTTAATTCAATTTATGAAAGAACATCATAATATAAAGTAGTAGGCTTTCAAAGTTTCCCCCTCTGCCCAAATTCCGCCTGGAAGGGCAATGGACAATGGTACATGTAGATGTGTGTGAAAATGGGAATGTTCTAGGAACAGTATCAAATTCATTTTCCTGAATACCATTGACAATCTTGAACAGGAGCAGGCTTAATTTAAAGTAGCATAGCTCCTCAGAAATTGCTTTCCACGTCAAGAAAACCGTTTGTAGCAGCTGTTTTTTTTTCAAAATCAGAATAATCTGTGTACTCAAAAAACATTTGAAGTATGATTTGGAATGCCCCAGAAATTTAGGAACAGATTAAATGATCAAGGATGCCTAGCTATTGGTGTCAATATTGTATCTGTATCTAGAGGCTTTCGAAAAGTTTCAACATTGATATTAAATGAATGCATCATTGCCCCAGGGTGTAAGGGTGGGGGAGTTGGGGTGGGGGCAGTTCCGGTATTTTCCGAATAAAATTTCTTCCAGGGGGTGGGGATTTCCGTATTTTTCCACCCCCACCCTTTGGAAATGCCCCCACCATCCCCAGTGGGGGGGGGTCGGGGTTACAAATGACTAGTGCATTAATGTGTAACTTTTTGTGGCTTCTTTGGATAACCTACTCTCACTCTACACAAATGATTGTTATAGCAGCTCTGTAGACTGCACAGTGGTAAAGTACGCAGATGATACAGCAATTATTGGAAAAATCTTAAAAGACGACATGAGGTGCTACTTGGAACAAGTTGATAATTTTGTCAAGTGGTGTGACGACAACTACCTAAATCTAAATGTGAAGAAAACCAAAGAAATGATCTTTGATTTCAGAAAGGGTGACAATGTAATTGCATCTTTAGATATTAAATCAGAGTTGGTTGAAAAGGTCACCGAGTACAAATACTTGGGAATTGTCATTGATGAGAGGCTTACTGGTTCACCGAACACTTAAAAGGTTTACAACAAATGTATGCAGAGAATTCATCATCTTCGCATTTTAAGAAACATGCGTGTAAACAACACTGTACTCTCATTATTTTACAAATCAATTGTTGAATCTGTCCTGTGTTTCTCGATTACTGTCTGGTTTGGTAGCGTTAAAGGTAAAGATAAACAGAAACTAGATAAGATTGTTAGATGTGCAAGGAAACTTGGCGTTGTGGTTACTCCTCTGAATGTATTGTACGACAAATATGTGTTAAATGTGACTGAGAAGATCATGTTGGACAGAGATCATCCGCTACATAACTGTTATAAACTTTTACCATCAGGCAAAAGGCTATCCTTGCCAGTTATTCGAACATCTCGTTATAAAAACACATTTGTACCAAGGAGCATTAAGTTATATAATCATGTGTCATCTAAGTCAAATAACCTGTGATTTACTCTCTAACTGTTAATTATTTCATTTATTTATTATCATTTCATTATGATTCGACCTATCGGGAGAATCATCTTGTTTTCTTTGATTTTATTATTATTATTATTATTATTATAAATCGACTCTAAGGAGATTTATATTGTTTTCTTTGATATTATTAGCATTCACCATCACTATGGTGAATGCTATTATTTTTGTAGATTTTTTTATTTTTATTATTATTTTTCCGTCATTTTCGGTTGAGTTCAGGGTTGTCCTTTTGTGGTTGGATAGTACTAGGTGAGATATTATGATCCCCAAAATTTTTTTGACCTTGACCTATTTTTCAAGGTCAGAGGTCACTTCAAAGTTGGCATTTTTGGAGTGCTAACTTCTAAACTAATGAAGATAGAAATGTCTGGTTTTCACTGTTATGTAACCCATCACTGGTACAAACCATATCGACCATCAAATTTGTCATTTTCGAAAAGGGGTAATTACCCCAACCCATTTAGTAGTTTACCCTTTGCTGTTCTTCTTCTCAGAAACCGGAAATGATAGGATGATTCTGACAAATGGATTGTGTTGCCAAAAGATAGTTCTAGTGCAGCAGCAACTTTTATATTGATCACTTAAGGGGTTTTTGAGATATTGAAATTTCAAATTTTGATGATTTCACCCAAAATTTAAAATGTTGAAAATTTTGAGTTTGAATGAAGGGAAATTTGTGAAACTTTATATGGAAATAGCCTAATGCATAAAAAAGTATGTTGCAAAAAATGAATGACCTTGACCTTGATTTCAGAATTGTCATTTTTATAAATTTGGTCAATATGCTACAGATGAGGTTCCAGCTAACTTCTAAACTAATAAAGATAGAAATATCTGGATTGCAATGTATCATAAGCATAAGCAATATCAATCATCAAGTTTGTCATTTTCGAAAAGGGGTAATTACCCCAACCCATTTAGTAGTTTACCCTTTGCCGTTCTTCTTCTCAGAAACCAGAAATGGCAGGATGATTCTAACAGCTTGATTGTGTAGCCAAAAGATAGTTCTAGTGCAGCAGCAACTTTCATATTGATCACTCAAGGGGTTTTTGATATATATATCAAACTTTCAAATTTTAATTATTTCACCAAAAATTTCAGTTTGAATGGAGGGAATTTGTGAAACTTAACATGGTAATATCCTGATGCATAGAAAGGCATGTTACAGGAAATTAATGACCTTGACCTTGATTTCAAAATTGTCATTTTTATAAATTTGTTAAATTTGCTATAGATATTTCATACTTCATTGGATTGAACATTTCATTTTAATTTCATTTCACTGATCATATCATTCATCATATCATTCATCATATCATTGATCATTTCATTGATCATTTATTTCATGGATCATTTCATAGATCATTTCATAGATCATTTCATTGATCATTTCATAAATTGGTGAATGCTCATTCCCAGTTGCACTGGGAATATCTAATGTCTAGTTAGCATTCACCAATACTTGGTGAATGGTATTGTTTTCGCTCTTATTATTATTATTATTAGCATTCACCAATACTTGGTGAATGGTATTGTTTTCGCTCTTATTATTATAAATCGACTCTAAGGAGATTTATATTGTTTTCTTTGATATTATTATTATTAAACTTCACCTACACATAGGTGAAGTTTCTTGTTATCGGTATTATTTTTCTTATTATTATTCCCGAGAAATGTCTTCGGAAAATTTTCAAAAATTTTGTATACGTAGCCTACAAAATTCTAAGGATACAATTTCTAGATTTTTGACCTTGACCTATTTTTCAAGGTCACAGGGCCTTTCAAAGTCGGATTTCGCAATATTTCAAATACATATACCTCATCCGGTTATTATCGGTTTTCACTTTCCGGTACATGGAAAGGTCCCAGACACTTTCTGCATAACTTGACCTACTTTCATGAAAGTAGGTCAAGGTCACATTGCACAAAGTCCATTTTCATGGTTTGAGGTCTATCGCGGGATCTCAGAATCCGTAAGTCGTAGAGACATACCGTTGGTGCCAAAGAGTGCCCGAATTCACGGGACAGTGCTGCGGACCCTTTATTTTTCATTGGCAGTACCGGTTCTTGAGTTATGTAATTTTAAAGTCATACCGCGTCACCAAAATTGGTGACCTTGAGAATTTGACCTTGAAATATCGATTCTAGCTGCTAACATGTCATAGTAAACCCCCCCAAATATACACCTAATAAGCCCATTCAGACCTTTAAATTTGACCTTGACCTCATTTTTCAAGGTCATTTGACCAAAAAAAGTTTGAAAAGGTGCCATCTTCAGGAATTTTTTTCACCATGTTTAGTTTAAGATATCAGCGTGATTTCCAGGTGACAGATGAACATTGGCCTGCTTATTCATAATATCTAATCACATTTTGTCTACCCCCTTCACCGGATTTATGAAAAATTTTCAAATATTGCTAACCGACAAATGTTAAAAAATCACACAATTCCGTGTTTTTGACAAGGAAATATTCATTCTACAGGGTTGCAATGCCTGACTGACCCCCCCTTTGTTACCTACTGCCTTTCTGAATAGCATATTAATTTTGACCTAGAAAATGTTTTTCAAGGTCAAACTCAAGGTCAAACATGCCAAAATTTTTACATTTTTGACATTTCATATTTTTTAACAAAGAAGGAATCAAGATATTGTTACAAAAATGATAGACATACTTGCTACAATACTTTAGAAGCTTCCTGTAAATTTTCAAGGTCCTCGGATTGACCTACGTTACACTGTAAAGGTCAAAAGGTCAAAAAACGAGCAAAAAATTTATGATTTTTTTTTCACATTTCTCAAAGATAGCGTCATTTCAAACGGCCGTAGCTCCGGTCCTAACTAAGATAGAGAAAATCTGAAAACAGATTTGGAAAGGCCATATTCTCCTCTAGTTTTTATTTTGTGAATGTTTTGTCGTAGCTCCGGCGGTTAAAAAGATCGCCGGACCCTGAAAATTTCATGTTTTTTTCTGAATTTTCACAATATATCATTATTTTGACAAGGAAGGAATCACCCTTTTTTGATCAACCTGCCTGGACCTCTTTGTAACATCTGTTTACATAATCCTGGCTAATTATATATGTTTTCATTTAACCGTTTTGGTTATACAGTGATTTTAAGTTAAAAACTGCAGTTTTTCAGGTATTACTCAAGTTCATATTCCTGAATTGTACCATAATTTCAATCTGCGAGTACTCCGGTTCTAATTAAGATACAGAGAATCTGTAAGCAGATTTGAAAAGGCCAAATTCTCCTCTAGTTTTCATCTTCTGAACATTTTGTCGTAGCTATGACGGTTTAAAAGATCGCCGGACTCTGAAAATTTCATGTATTTCTTATGGTCACAGAGATTACATGACCCTGAAAAATCGATGTTCTCAGAAAGAGCAGAAGATGTGCTGGTGGATGTACTGGTGGATGTACTGGTTCATGTATTGGTTCATGTACTGGTTCATGTACTGGTTCATGTACTGGTTCATGTACTGGTTCATACACTGGTTCATGCACTGGTTCATGTACTGGTTTATCAACTCGTTTTTCTGTGCATACTTGCTTGTACTGCAATGTACAGGAAACATTCTTGTATTCTTGTGTATGCATGTTACATATTAATTATGTATGATTCCTTTGTACTTTTCCATGTACCTTTTATTTGCTCATCTACTTGTGTCTTTTTCGAGTTACTGGTACCACAGTAGGTGAAGTTTTGTTACCGCTCGCGGTTACGTCTACTAGTTATTATTATTATTATTTGGCCATTTTTATCCAGTCAGTTTTTGTCATAGAGACTTGAAATTTTGTACATAGGTAGTCCTTGGTAAGTACTTTCATTTTTTGTGAAAATGGTTGACCTTGACCTTGAACTCAAGGTCACAGGTCATCTCAAAGTCAAATTTTTCAAAATTTCAAAGTGGATTATCTCTTTTAATATCATTGTTAGAATATTAAGACTTGGTAATCTTTATATGAACATGTGTTGCTACATTTTTGGCCTATATCGTTTATTGGGAGATGAGGGTAAAGGGGTATTTACCCCCTTCTGACAAAAACCAGTTGCTCATGTTTTCAGAGAAAACTATAATGGCTAGAGGCTCAGTTTTTGCTGTAATTGATAGCCTGACTACTCATCCATGGTAAGACACCTTTTATATTTTGATCAAACAAGGGGTTTTTGAGTTATGGGACTTTCAAAAATGGGTGTTTTGTCCAAAAAGTGAAAACATTTTTTAACTTTGGTTTGAATGGAGGGAATTTCATGAAACTTGGTGTGTTATATAGGATTCATGAATTACAGTCACATTATGGAATAAAAATGACGTTTTGGGGGAAATTACCCCAAAAGGGGTAATTGACTCTTACTTGGGATTAACATGGGCGAATTTCTCCAAATTTTGCAGAAGTCCAGTATATTGACATGGGGACATAATGCAAGTATGATTTTGATGTCAAGGGGTAATTTACCCCCTTATTCTGGATCGAAAGGGGTGAATATGTGTTTTGAGCAGTTATTGTGTATTGAATGATACAATAGGCATCGTTTGAGACTTTCCTTCGTGCTGTGGATGTTCCTGGATAAAAATTGTCGTTTTTAGGTAATTACCCCAAAAAGGGGTAAAAAGTCATAACTTTTGATTGACTTGGACGATTTTCTCCAAATTTTGCACATGTTTAGTATCTTGACATGTGGACATAATGCAAGTACGATTTTGATGTCATGGGGTAATTTACCCCCATATTCAAGATCGAAAGGGGTGAATATGTGTTTTGAGCAGTTCTTATCTTTGCAATGGTATAATAGGCATCGGTTGGGACTTTACTTCACAATACAGATGTCCTTAGGTGAAAATTGTCATTTTAAGGTAATTACCCCCAAAAAGGGGTAAATATTCATAACTTTTGACTGGCTTGGACGATTTCCTTCAAATTTTGCACAAGTTTAGTATCTTGACATGGGCACATAATGCAAGTACGATATGGATGTCATGGGTTAATTTACCCCCATATTCTGGATTGAAAGGGCGAATATGTGTTTTGAGCAGTTCTTATCTTTGCAATGGTATAATAGGCATCGGTTGGGACTTTACTTCACACCATTTTTGTTTTTGGGTTAAAATTGCCGTTTTTAGATAATTACCCCCAAAAAGAGGTAAATATTCATAACTTTTGATTGACTTGGACGATTTTCTTCAAATTTTGCACAGGTTTAGTATCTTGACATGGGGACATAATGCAAGTACGATATGGATGTCATGGGGTTATTTACCCCCATATTCTGGATTGAAAGGGCGAATATGTGTTTTGAGCAGTTCTTATCTTTGCAATGGTATAATAGGCATCGGTTGGGACTTTACTTCACACCATTTTTGTTTTTGGGTTAAAATTGCCGTTTTTAGATAATTACCCCCAAAAAGAGGTAAATATTCATAACTTTTGATTGACTTGGACGATTTTCTTCAAATTTTGCACAGGTTTAGTATCTTGACATGGGGACATAATGCAAGTACGATATGGATGTCATGGGGTTATTTACCCCCATATTCCAGATCGAAGGGGGTGAATATGTGTTTTGAGCAGTTCTTATCTTTGCAATGGTATAACAGGCATCGGTTGGGACTTTACTTCACACCATTGATGTTTTTGAGTTAAAATGGCCGTTTTTAGTTAATTACCCCAAAAAAGGGGTAAATATTCATAACTTTTGATTGACTTGGATTATTTTCTTCAAATTTTGCACAGGTTTAGTATCTTGACATGGGGACATAATTCAAGTTTGACTTTGATATCACCGGTAATTTACCCTGAAAATCAATGCCAAAAGGGATGAACAAGTATTTTGAGCAGTTTTTGTGTTTTCAATGGTATATTTGGTTATGTGTTTCCATTGATTTTTCGTATGAATTGTTCAATCTTTTGCCTGCAAGCCCACGTATTCCATGTCGATTTATATCCTACCTTTTCAAAGGTTGACTGCTAGTTATTATTATTATTAGCATTCACCATCACTATGGTGAATGGTATTGATTTTGGTCGTATTATTAGCATTCACCATCACTATGGTGAATGGTATTGATTTTGGTCGTATTATTATTATTATTATTATTATTATTATTATTATTTTTCTTCCCTTTTTTTTTGGAATTTCAACATGAAAGTTAGTGTATAGATAGTCCTTGATGAGTAGATTAATTTCCCAAAATATTTTTGACCTTGACCTATTTTTCAAGGTCACAGGTCACCTCAAAGTCACTGATTTTGGAGGTCTATCTCCTGAACTAATAAAGATAGAGACACCTGGTCTTCAGTGTTGAGTTAGTAGACCCCTATTGAACAGATATCAGCCATGAAATTGATAATTTTCAAAAAGGGGTAATTACCTTAACCCCTTTTAATGAAAACCAGTTTGCGCACGGTTTTGAGAAAACTACAAGCAGCACTTTCATGAAATTATAGCACAAGGTGCTCTATAGTATGGGCCAATGCAGCAAGAAGTGTGGTGAAAATCATGCAAGGGGTTACTGAGATATTTGACTTTCAAAATTAGAATATTTTGCCCAAAAGTGAAAATATTTTTTAACTTTGCTTTGAATGAAGACAACTCAATGAAACTTGGAACATATATAGCCCTGTGGTAGAGGAATATTTTCATTAAACATCCATGACCTTGACATCAAGGTCAAGGTCACAGAAAGTGAATGAAAAGGCACGGTAGGTACATTTGACAACTTTTTCAAGCAAGGTTGTTCAATTGTGGTCTTTCATTTCCAATCAAGAGTAACTTGAATGATCTAAAGTATATTTGACCTTGTGAAGAAGTTCATCAATTGTCAAGGTCATCACCAGTCAAAGACAGGAAAAATGAAGAAATGAGATAAGTGCAGAATAGAATGAATTAAAGAATAAATCAAGGTCAATATGAAGTCAATATGAATGCCATTATGAATTCAATATGAATGTCAATATGAATGTCCATATGAATGTCAATATGAATGTCAATATATATGAATGTCAACATGAATATCAACATGAATGTCAAAATTAATGAATGTCAAAATGAATGTCAATATTAGTGTAGATATCAGTGTCATCAGTGTCACTATCAGTGTCATCACTCTCAATTGATATCAGGGTCAAATGAATGTCAGTGAATGTCAATATGAACATTGATATAAATGTCAATATGAATAATGTCAATAGGAATGTCAATATGAATGTCAAAATGAAGTCAATTCAAGTGTCAATATAAAAGTCAATTTGAAGAATTAAAGTCAAGTTGATAATCAAGTAAATCTTTTCTTATGGTGAATGCTCATTACTGGTTCACCAGTAATATTGATGTCTAGTTATTATTATTATTATTATTATTTTTCTTCCCTTTTTTTTTGGAATTTCAACATGAAAGTTAGTGTATAGATAGTCCTTGATGAGTCGATTAATTTCCCAAAATATTTTTGACCTTGACCTATTTTTCAAGGTCACAGGTCACCTCAAAGTCACTGATTTTGGAGGTCTATCTCGTGAACTAATAAAGATAGAGACACCTGGTCTTCAGTGTTGAGTTAGTAGACCCCTATTGAACAAATATCAGCCATGAAATTGATCATTTTCAAAAAGGGGTAATTACCTTAACCCCTTTTAATGAAAACCAGTTTGCGCACGGTTTTGAGAAAACTACAAGCAGCACTTTCATGAAATTATAGTAAAAGGTGCTCTATAGTATGGGCCAATGCAGCGAGAAGTGTGGTGAAAATCATGCAAGGGGTTACTGAGATATTTGACTTTCAAAATTACAATATTTTGCCCAAAAGTGAAAATATTTTTTAACTTTGCTTTGAATGAAGACAACTCAATGAAACTTGGAACATGTATAGCCCTGTGGTTGAGGAATATTTTCATTAAACATCCATGACCTTGACATCAAGGTCAAGGTCACAGAAAGTGAATGAAAAGGCACGGTAGGTACATTTCACAGCTTTTTCAAGCAAGGTTGTTCAATTGTGGTCTATCATTTCCAATCAAGAGTAACTTGAATGATCTAAAGTATATTTGACCTTGTGAAGAAGTTCATCAATTGTCAAGGTCATCACCAGTCAAAGACGGGAAAAATGAAGAAATAAGGTAAGTGCAGAATAGAATGAATTAAAGAATAAATTAAGGTCAATATGAAGTCAATATGAATGCCATTATGAATTCAATATGAATGTCAATATGAATGTCCATATGAATGTCAATATGAATGTCAATATATATGAATGTCAACATGAATATCAACATGAATGTCAAAATTAATGAATGTCAAAATGAATGTCAATATTAATGTAGATATCAGTGTCATCAGTGCCACTATCAGTGTCATCACTCTCAATTGATATCAGGATCAAATGAATGTCAGTGAATGTCAATATGAATATTGATATAAATGTCAATATGAATAATGTCAATAGGAATGTCAATATGAATGTCAAAATGAAGTCAATTCAAGTGTCAATATAAAAGTCAATATGAAGAATTAAAGTCAAGTTGATAATCAAGTAAATCCTTGTTTATGGTGAATGCTCATTACTGGTTCACCAGTAATATTGATGTCTAGTTAGCATTCACCATCACTATGGTGAATGGTATTGATTTTGGTCGTATTATTATTATTTTTCTTCCCTTTTTTTTTGGAATTTCAACATGAAAGTTAGTGTATAGATAGTCCTTGATGAGTAGATTAATTTCCCAAAATAATTTTGACCTTGACCTATTTTTCAAGGTCACAGGTCACCTCAAAGTCACTGATTTTGGAGGTCTATCTCCTGAACTAATAAAGATAGAGACACCTGGTCTTCAGTGTTGAGTTAGTAGACCCCTATTGAACAAATATCAGCCATGAAATTGATCATTTTCAAAAAGGGGTAATTACCTTAACCCCTTTTAATGAAAACCAGTTTGCGCACGGTTTTGAGAAAACTACAACCAGCACTTTTGTGAAATTATAGCAAAAGGTGCTCTATAGCATGGGCCAATGCAGCGAGAAGTGTGGTGAAAATCATGCAAGGGGTAACTGAGATATTAGACTTTCAAAATTAGAATATTTTGCCCAAAAGTGAAAATATTTTTTAACTTTGCTTTGAATGAAGACAACTCAATGAAACTTGGAACATATATAGCCCTGTGGTAGAGGAATATTTTCATTAAACATCCATGACCTTGACATCAAGGTCAAGGTCACAGAAAGTGAATGAAAAGGCATGGTAGGTACATTTCACAACTTTTTAAAGCAAGGTTGTTCAATTGTGGTCTATCATTTCCAATCAAGAGTAACTTGAATGATCTAGAGTATATTTGACCTTGTGAAGAAGTTCATCAATTGTCAAGGTCATCACCAGTCAAAGACAGGAAAAATGAAGAAATGAGATAAGTGCAGAATAGAATGAATTAAAGAATAAATTAAGGTCAATATGAAGTCAATATGAATGCCATTATGAATTCAATATGAATGTCAATATGAATGTCCATATGAATGTCAATATGAATGTCAATATATATGAATGTCAACATGAATATCAACATGAATGTCAAAATTAATGAATGTCAAAATTAATGTCAATATTAGTGTAGATATCAGTGTCATCAGTGTCACTATCAGTGTCATCACTCTCAATTAATATCAGGGTCAAATGAATGTCAGTGAATGTCAATATGAATATTGATAGAAATGTCAATATGAATAATGTCAATGGGAATGTCAATATGAATGTCAAAATGAAGTCAATTCAAGTGTCAATATAAAAGTCAATATGAAGAATTAAAGTCAAGTTGATAATCACGTAAATCCTTTTTTATGGTGAATGCTCATTACTGGTTCACCAGTAATATTGATGTCTAGTTATTATTATTTTTCTGCCACTTTTTTTTGGAATTTCAACATGAAATTAAGGGTATAGGTAGTCCTAGATGAGAAAACATGATTTGCAAAATATTTTTGACCTTGACCTATTTTTCAAGGTCACAGGTCACCTCAAAGTCACTGTCTTTGGAGGTCTATCTCCTGAACTAATAAAGATAGAGACACCTGGTCTTCACTGTTAAGTTAGTAGACCCCTATTGAACAAATATCAGCCATTAAATTGATAATTTTCGAAAAGGGGTAATTACCTTAACCCCTTTTAATGAAAACCAGTTTGCGCACGGTTTTGAGAAAACTACAATCAGCACTTTCATGAAATTATAGTAAAAGGTGCTCTATAGCATGGGCCAGTGCAGCGAGAAGTGTGGTGAAAATCATGAAAGGGGTTACTGAGATATTTGACTTTCAAAATTAGAATATTTTGCCTAAAAGTGAAAATATTTTTTAACTTTGCTTTGAATGAAGACAACTCAATGAAACTTGGCACATATATAGCCCTGTGATAGAGGAATATTTTCATTAAACATCCATGACCTTGACATCAAGGTCAAGGTCACCGAAAGTGAATGAAAGGCTACATTTCACAACTTTTTCAAGCAAGGTTGTTCAATTGTGGTCTATCATTTCCAATCAAGAGTAACTTGAATGATCTAAAGTATATTTGACCTTGTGAAGAAGTTCATCAATTGTCAAGGTCATCACCAGTCAAAGACAGGAAAAATGAAGAAATGAGATAAGTGCCGAATAGAATGAATTAAAGAATAAATTAAGGTCAATATGAAGTCAATATGAGTGCCATTATGAATTCAATATGAATGTCAATATGAATGTCCATATGAATGTCCATATGAATGTCAATATGAATGTCAATATATATGAATGTCAACATGAATATCAACACGAATGTCAAAATTAATGAATGTCAAAATGAATGTCAATATTAGTGTAGATATCAGTGTCATCAGTGTCACTATCAGTGTCATCACTGTCAATTGATATCAGGGTCAAATGAATGTCAGTGAATGTCAATATGAATATTGATATAAATGTCAATATGAATAATGTCAATAGGAATGTCAATATGAATAATGTCAATAGGAATGTCAATATGAATGTCAAAATGAAGTCAATTCAAGTGTCAATATAAAAGTCAATATGACGAATTAAAGTCAAGTTGATAATAAAGTAAATCCTTGTTTATGGTGAATGCTCATTACTGGTTCACCAGTAATATTGATGTCTAGTTATTATTATTATTATTATTTGGCCACCTAAAATTGGAGAAAGTTAATGAAAGTTGGTGGATAGGTAGTCCTAAGTGAGAGGAGAAGTTGTGCAAAATTTTTTTGACATTGACCTATTTTTCAAGGTCAGAGGTCACCTCAAAGTCAAATTTTCCAAAATTTCAAAGTGGATTATCTCTTTTAATATCATTGTTAGAAAATTAGGACTTAGGAACCTTTATATAAACATGTGTTGCTACATTTTTGGCCAATATCGTTTATTGGGAGATGAGGGTAAAGGGGTATTTACCCCCTTTGACAAAAACCAGTTGCCCATGTTTTCAGAAAAAACTATAATGGCTAGAGGCTTGGTTTTTGCTGTAATTGATAGCCTGACTACTCATCCAGTGCAAGACACCTTTTATATTTTGATCAAAGAAGGGGTTTTTGAGTTATGGGACTTTCAAAAATGGGTGTTTTGTCCAAAAAGTGAAAACATTTTTTAACTTTGGTTTGAATGGAGGGAATTTCATGAAACTTGGTGTGTATATAGTATTCATGAATTACAGACAGATTATAAAATAAAAATGACGTTTTGTGGGTAATTACCCCAAAAGGGGTGATTGACTCTAACTTGTGATTAAAATGGACGAATTTCTCCAAATTTTGCACAAGTCCAGTATATTGACATGGGGACATAATGCAAGTATGAATTTTATGTCAAGGGGTAATTTACCCCCTTATTCTGGATCGAAAGGGGTGAATATGTGTTTTGAGCAGTTATTGTGTATTGAATGATACAATAGGCATCGTTTGAGACTTTCCTTCGTGCTGTGGATGTTCCTGGATAAAAATTGTCGTTTTTAGGTAATTACCCCAAAAAGGGGTAAAAAGTCATAACTTTTGATTGACTTGGACGATTTTCTCCAAATTTTGCACAGGTTTAGTATCTTGACATTGGGACATAATGCAAGTACGATTTTGATGTCATGGGGTAATTTACCCCATATTCAAGATCGAAATGGGTGAATATGTGTTTTGAGCAGTTCTTATCTTTGCAATGGTATAATAGGCATCGGTTGGGACATTACTTCACAATACAGATGTCTTTAGGTGAAAATTGTCATTTTAAGGTTATTACCCCAAAAAGGGGGTAAATATTGATAACTTTTGATTGACTTCGACGATTTTCTTCAAATTTTGCGCAGGTTTAGTATCTTGACATTGGGACGTAATGCAAGTATGATTTTGATGTCATGGGGTAATTTACCCCCATATTCAAGAGCGAAAGGGGTGAATATGTATTTTGAGCAGTTCTTGTCTTTCCAATTGTACAATTGGCATCGGTTGGGACTTTACTTCACACCATTGATGTCTTTGGGTTAAAATTGCCGTTTTTAGGTAAAAACCCCGAAAAAGGGGTAAATATTCATAACTTTTGACTTACTTGGACGATTTCCTTCAAATTTTGCACAAGTTTAGTATCTTGACATTGGGACATAATGCAAGTACGATTTTGATGTCATGGGGTAATTTACCCCCATATTCTGGATCGAAAGGGGCGAATATGTGTTTTGAGCAGTTCTTATCTTTGCAATGGTATAACAGGCATCGGTTGGGACTTTACTTCACACCATTGATGTTTTTGGTTTAAATTGCCGTTTTTAGGTAATTACCCCAAAAAAGGGGTAAATATTCATAACTTTGATTGACTTGGACGATTTTCTTCGAATTTTGCACATGTTTAGTATCTTGACATGGGGACATAATGCAAGTACGATATGGATGTCATGGGTTATTTACCCCCACATTCCGGATCGAAAGGGGTGAATATGTGTGTTGAGCAGTTCTTATCTTTGCAATGGTATAACAGGCATCGGTTGGGACTTTACTTCACACCATTGATGTTTTTGGGTTAAAATTGCCGTTTTTAGGTAATTACCCAAAAAAGGGTAAATATTCATAACTTTTGATTGACTTGGACGATTTTCTTCAAATTTTGCACAGGTTTAGTATCTTGACATTGGGACATAATGCAAGTACGATATGGATGTCATGGGGTAATTTACCCCCATATTCTGGATCGAAAGGGGCGAATATGTGTTTTGAGCAGTTCTTATCTTTGCAATGGTATAACAGGCATCGGTTGGGACTTTACTTCACACCATTGATGTTTTTGGGTTAAAATTGCCGTTTTTAGGTAATTACCCCAAAAAAGGGGTAAATATTCATAACTTTTGATTGACTTGGACGATTTTCTTCAAATTTTGCACAGGTTTAGTATCTTGACATGGGGACATAATGCAAGTACGATATGGATGTCATGGGGTTATTTACCCCCATATTCAGGATCGAAAGGGGGCGAATATGTGTTTTGAGTGGTTCTTATCTTTGCAATGGTATAACAGGCATCGGTTGGGACTTTACTTCACACCATTGATGTGTTTGTGTTATAATTGCTGTTTTTAGGTAATTACCCCAAAAAGGGGTAGATATTCATAACTTTTGATTGACTTGGACGATTTCCTTCAAATTTTGCACAAGTTTAGTATCTTGACATGGGCACATTATGCAAGTATGATTTTGATGTCATGGGTTAATTTACACCCATATTCAGGATCGAAAGGGGCGAATATGTGTTTTGAGTGGTTCTTATATTTGCATTGGTTTAACAGGCATCGGTTGGGACTTTACTTCACACCATTGATGTTTTTGGGTTAAAATTGCCGTTTGTAGGTAATCACCCCAAAAAAGGGGTAAATATTCATAACTTTTGATTGACTTGGACGATTTTCTTCAAATTTTGCACAGGTTTAGTATCTTGACATGGGGACATAATTCTAGTTTGACTTTGATGTCACGGGGTAATTTACCCTCAAAATCAATGCCGAAAGGGATGAACAAGTATTTTGAGCAGTTTTTGTGTTTTCATGGTATATTCCGTTATGTGTTTCCATTGATTTTTCGTATGAATTGTTCAATCTTTTGCCTGCAAGCCCACGTATTCCATGTCGAATCATTTCCTACCTTTTCAAAGGTTGCCTGCAAGTTACCATTAGCTTCTACAACTCCCACTAACTGGCCATGTTAATAGTTGTTAACGTTAGATGTCTTTCTTAGTCTAAGTCCTGAAAGTTTAAATATAGGAAGCACTAGTCTACAATTTGTCCCGTTTACCTTACTATTTAATCATAGATGAAAGGTGATGTCATAATCTTAAAAAAATTAGACTTCTAAATTCCAGGTAAAGTCTGGTGAATGCTCATTCCCCGATAAATTTATTGGAATAATTGAGAACTAGTTATTATTATTATTATTATTATTTGGCCACCTAAAATTGGAGAAAGTTAATGAAAGTTGGTGGATAGGTAGTCCTAAGTGAGAGGAGAAGTTGTGCAAAATTTTTTTGACATTGACCTATTTTTCAAGGTCAGAGGTCACCTCAAAGTCAAATTTTCCAAAATTTCAAAGTGGATTATCTCTTTTAATATCATTGTTAGAAAATTAGGACTTAGGAACCTTTATATAAACATGTGTTGCTACATTTTTGGCCTATATTGTTTATTGGGAGATGAGGGTAAAGGGGTATTTACCCCCTTTTGACAAAAACCAGTTGCCCATGTTTTCAGAAAAAACTATAATGGCTAGAGGCTTGGTGTTTGCTGTAATTGATAGCCTGACTACTCATCCAGTGCAAGACACCTTTTATATTTTGATCAAAGAAGGGGTTTTTGAGTTATGGGACTTTCAAAAATGGGTGTTTTGTCCAAAAAGTGAAAACATTTTTTAACTTTGGTTTGAATGGAGAGAATTTCATGAAACTTGGTGTGTATATAGTATTCATGAATTACAGACACATTATAAAATAAAAATGACGTTTTGTGGGTAATTACCCCAAAAGGGGTGATTGACTCTAACTTGTGATTAAAATGGACGAATTTCTCCAAATTTTGCACAAGTCCAGTATATTGACATGGGGACATAATGCAAGTATGAATTTTATGTCAAGGGGTAATTTTACCCCCTTATTCTGGATCGAAAGGGGTGAATATGTGTTTTGAGCAGTTATTGTGTATTGAATGATACAATAGGCATCGTTTGAGACTTTCCTTCGTGCTGTGGATGTTCCTGGATAAAAATTGTCGTTTTTAGGTAATTACCCCAAAAAGGGGTAAAAAGTCATAACTTTTGATTGACTTGGACGATTTTCTCCAAATTTTGCACAGGTTTAGTATCTTGACATTGGGACATAATGCAAGTACGATTTTGATGTCATGGGGTAATTTACCCCCATATTCAAGATCGAAAGGGGTGAATATGTGTTTTGAGCAGTTCTTATCTTTGCAATGGTATAATAGGCATCGGTTGGGACATTACTTCACAATACAGATGTCTTTAGGTGAAAATTGTCATTTTAAGGTAATTACCCCAAAAAGGGGGTAAATATTGATAACTTTTGATTGACTTCGACGATTTTCTTCAAATTTTGCGCAGGTTTAGTATCTTGACATTGGGACGTAATGCAAGTATGATTTTGATGTCATGGGGTAATTTACCCCCATATTCAAGAGCGAAAGGGGTGAATATGTATTTTGAGCAGTTCTTGTCTTTCCAATTGTACAATTGGCATCGGTTGGGACTTTACTTCACACCATTGATGTCTTTGGGTTAAAATTGCCATTTTTAGGTAAAAACCCGAAAAAGGGGTAAATATTCATAACTTTTGACTTACTTGGACGATTTCCTTCAAATTTTGCACAAGTTTAGTATCTTGGCATTGGGACATAATGCAAGTACGATTTTGATGTCATGGGGTAATTTACCCCCATATTCTGGATCGAAAGGGGCGAATATGTGTTTTGAGCAGTTCTTATCTTTGCAATGGTATAACAGGCATCGGTTGGGACTTTACTTCACACCATTGATGTTTTTGGGTTAAAATTGCCGTTTTTAGGTAATTACCCCAAAAAAGGGGTAAATATTCATAACTTTGATTGACTTGGACGATTTTCTTCGAATTTTGCACATGTTTAGTATCTTGACATGGGGACATAATGCAAGTACGATATGGATGTCATGGGGTTATTTACCCCCACATTCCGGATCGAAAGGGGTGAATATGTGTGTTGAGCAGTTCTTATCTTTGCAATGGTATAACAGGCATCGGTTGGGACTTTACTTCACACCATTGATGTTTTTGGGTTAAAATTGCCGTTTTTAGGTAATTACCCCAAAAAAGGGGTAAATATTCATAACTTTTGACTTACTTGGACGATTTCCTTCAAATTTTGCACAAGTTTAGTATCTTGGCATTGGGACATAATGCAAGTACGATTTTGATGTCATGGGTAATTTACCCCCATATTCTGGATCGAAAGGGGCGAATATGTGTTTTGAGCAGTTCTTATCTTTGCAATGGTATAACAGGCATCGGTTGGGACTTTACTTCACACCATTGATGTTTTTGGGTTAAAATTGCCGTTTTTAGGTAATTACCCCAAAAAAGGGGTAAATATTCATAACTTTGATTGACTTGGACGATTTTCTTCGAATTTTGCACATGTTTAGTATCTTGACATGGGGACATAATGCAAGTACGATATGGATGTCATGGGGTTATTTACCCCCACATTCCGGATCGAAAGGGGTGAATATGTGTGTTGAGCAGTTCTTATCTTTGCAATGGTATAACAGGCATCGGTTGGGACTTTACTTCACACCATTGATGTTTTTGGGTTAAAATTGCCGTTTTTAGGTAATTACCCCAAAAAAGGGGTAAATATTCATAACTTTTGATTGACTTGGACGATTTTCTTCAAATTTTGCACAGGTTTAGTATCTTGACATGGGGACATAATGCAAGTACGATATGGATGTCATGGGGTTATTTACCCCCATATTCAGGATCGAAAGGGGCGAATATGTGTTTTGAGTGGTTCTTATCTTTGCAATGGTATAACAGGCATCGGTTGGGACTTTACTTCACACCATTGATGTGTTTGTGTTAAAATTGCTGTTTTTAGGTAATTACCCCAAAAAGGGGTAGATATTCATAACTTTTGATTGACTTGGACGATTTCCTTCAAATTTTGCACAAGTTTAGTATCTTGACATGGGCACATTATGCAAGTATGATTTTGATGTCATGGGTTAATTTACCCCCATATTCAGGATCGAAAGGGGCGAATATGTGTTTTGAGTGGTTCTTATATTTGCATTGGTTTAACAGGCATCGGTTGGGACTTTACTTCACACCATTGATGTTTTTGGGTTAAAATTGCCGTTTTTAGGTAATTACCCCAAAAAAGGGGTAAATATTCATAACTTTTGATTGACTTGGACGATTTTCTTCAAATTTTGCACAGGTTTAGTATCTTGACATGGGGACATAAAAATTCAAGTTTGACTTTGATGTCACGGGGTAATTTACCCTCAAATCAATGCCGAAAGGGATGAACAAGTATTTTGAGCAGTTTTTGTGTTTTCAATGGTATATTCCGTTATGTGTTTCCATTGATTTTTCGTATGAATTGTTCAATCTTTTGCCTGCAAGCCCACGTATTCCATGTCGAATCATTTCCTACCTTTTCAAAGGTTGCCTGCAAGTTACCATTAGCTTCTACAACTCCCACTAACTGGCCATGTTAATAGTTGTTAACGTTAGATGTCTTTCTTAGTCTAAGTCCTGAAAGTTTAAATATAGGAAGCACTAGTCTACAATTTGTCCGTTTACCTTACTATTTAATCAAAGATGAAAGGTGATGTCATAATCTTAAAAAAATTAGACTTCTAAATTCCAGGTAAAGTCTGGTGAATGCTCATTCCCGATAAATTTATTGGGAATAATTGAGAACTAGTTATTATTATTATTATTTTGGCCATTTTTATCCAGTCAGTTTTTGTCATAGAGACTTGAAATTTTGTAATAGGTAGTCCTTGGTAAGTACTTTCATTTTTTGTGAAAATGGTTGACCTTGACCTTGAACTCAAGGTCACAGGTCATCTCAAAGTCAAATTTTTCAAAATTTCAAAGTGGATTATCTCTTTTAATATCATTGTTAGAATATTAAGACTTGGTAATCTTTATATGAACATGTGTTGCTACATTTTTGGCCTATATCGTTTATTGGGAGATGAGGGTAAAGGGGTATTTACCCCCTTCTGACAAAAACCAGTTGCTCATGTTTTCAGAGAAAACTATAATGGCTAGAGGCTCAGTTTTTGCTGTAATTGATAGCCTGACTACTCATCCATGGTAAGACACCTTTTATATTTTGATCAAACAAGGGGTTTTTGAGTTATGGGACTTTCAAAAATGGGTGTTTTGTCCAAAAAGTGAAAACATTTTTTAACTTTGGTTTGAATGGAGGGAATTTCATGAAACTTGGTGTGTATATAGTATTCATGAATTACAGTCACATTATGGAATAAAAATGACGTTTTGGGGGAAATTGTGATTAACATGGGCGAATTTCTCCAAATTTTGCAGAAGTCCAGTATATTGACATGGGGACATAATGCAAGTATAGTTTTTGATGTCAAGGGGTAATTTACCCCCTTATTCTGGATCGAAAGGGGTGAATATGTGTTTTGACCAGTTATTGTGTATTGAATGATACAATAGGCATCGTTTGAGACTTTCCTTCGTGCTGTGGATGTTCCTGGATAAAAATTGTCGTTTTTAGGTAATTACCCCAAAAAGGGGTAAAAAGTCATAACTTTTGATTGACTTGGACGATTTTCTCCAAATTTTGCACATGTTTAGCATCTTGACATGTGGACATAATGCAAGTACGATTTTGATGTCATGGGGTAATTTACCCCCATATTCAAGATCGAAAGGGGTGAATATGTGTTTTGAGCAGTTCTTATCTTTGCAATGGTATAATAGGCATCGGTTGGGACTTTACTTCACAATACAGATGTCCTTAGGTGAAAATTGTCATTTTAAGGTAATTACCCCCGAAAAGGGGTAAATATTCATAACTTTTGACTGGCTTGGACGATTTCCTTCAAATTTTGCACAAGTTTAGTATCTTGACATGGGCACATAAAGCAAGTATGATTTTGATGTCATGGGTTAATTTACCCCCATATTCTGGATTGAAAGGGCGAATATGTGTTTTGAGCAGTTCTTATCTTTGCAATGGTATAATAGGCATCGGTTGGGACTTTACTTCACACCATTTTTGTTTTTGGGTTAAAATTGCCGTTTTTAGATAATTACCCCCAAAAAGAGGTAAGTATTCATAACTTTTGATTGACTTGGACGATTTTCTTCAAATTTTGCACAGGTTTAGTATCTTGACATGGGGACATAATGCAAGTACGATATGGATGTCATGGGGTTATTTACCCCCATATTCCAGATCGAAGGGGGTGAATATGTGTTTTGAGCAGTTCTTATCTTTGCAATGGTACAACAGGCATCGGTTGGGACTTTACTTCACAACATTGATGTTTTTGGGTTAAAATTGCCGTTTTTAGGTGTGTTTACCCCAAAAAAGGGGTAAATATTCATAACTTTTGATTGACTTGGACGATTTTCTTCAAATTTTGCACAGGTTTAGTATCTTGACATGGGGACATAATTCAAGTTTGACTTTGATGTCATGGGGTAATTTACCCTCAAAATCAATGCCAAAAGGGATGAACAAGTATTTTGAGCAGTTTTTGTGTTTTCAATGGTATATTTGGTTATGTGTTTTCATTGATTTTTCGTATGAATTGTTCAATCTTTTGCCTGCAAGCCCACGTATTCCATGTCGATTTATTCCCTACCTTTTCAAAGGTTGACTGCTAGTTATTATTATGATTCGACCTATCGGGAGAATCATCTTGTTTTCTTTGATTTTATTATTATTATTATTATTATTATGATTCGACCTATCGGGAGAATCATCTTGTTTTCTTTGATTTTATTATTATTATTATTATTATTATTATTTTTTTCTTGGCCAGTAGGTTTTTGTGCTAGAGACTTGAAACTTGGTACATATATAGTCCATGGTTAGTACTTCATTTTGGGAGAAGATGGTTGACCTTGACCTTGAACTCAAGGTCACAGGTCATCTCAAAGTCGAAAATTGGAAAACTTAAAAGTGGAATAACTTTTTTAATATTACAAGAATCAATTTGAAACTTTGGAATATATGTATAAACATGTATCCCAACATTTGTAACCCATAATTGTTTTTGTGCAATGAGGGTAAGGGGGTAATTACCCCAATTTGACTAAAACAGGTTTGCACAGGTTTCCAGAAAAACTAAGCAAGCTAGAAACTCAGTTCTTTCACTGATAGGTAGCCTGACTAACCATTCAAGGTAAGTGATATTTTATATTTTGATTATGTGAAGGGGTAACTATGTAATGGGGTGTTGAAAATAGGGTGTTTTGCCCCAAGAGTGAAAACATTGTAAAACTTTGGTTTTAATGAAAGGATTTCAATGATAGTCTGGTAATATATTAATGGTTTCTGTATTATGTAATCCTTGTTGCCCGAAGCTGGTAATTACCCCCCAAAAGGGGTAAATGTCTATAACTTGTGATTGACCTGGACGATTTTCTTCAAATTTTGCACACGTTTGGGAATTTGACTCAGGCACATATTAAACGAATAAATTTAACAGTATTGCCAACATAGGGTATTTACCCTCGTAATCAATGCCAAAAGGGGTGAATATATATTTTGAGGAGTTATGTTGTTCAAAATGGAATATCAGCTGTATGTTTGGTCTACGGGTATCCGGTTGGATTTTACTGGATGAAAAGTTTCTGTTTTGGGTAATTACCCCCAAAAGGGGTAAATGTCTATAACTTGTGATTGACATGGACGATTTACTTCAAATTTTGCACACGTTTGGGATATTGACTCAGGCACATATTAAACAAATAATTTTAACAGTATTGCCAACATAGGGTATTTACCCTCGTAATCAATGCCAAAGGGGTGAATATATATTTTGAGGAGTTATGTTGTTCAAAATGGAATATCAGCTGTAGGTTTGGTCTACTGCTATCCGGTTGGATTTTACTGGATGAAAACTTTCTGTTTTGGGTAATTACCCCAAAAGGGGTAAATGACTATAACTTGTGATTGACATGGACGATTTACTTCAAATTTTGCACACGTTTGTGACATTGACTCAGACACATGCTAAAAGGAAAAATTCACAGAATAGGGTGATTTACCCTCGTAATCAAGTTCTAAGGGGGTAAATACATATTTTGAAGAACTTGGTTGTTTAAAATGGAATATTAGTTGCACGTTTGGTCTAGGTGTTATTGTATGGATGTTACGGGATGAAAAGTTTCGGTTTTTAATAATTACCCCCAAAAGGGGTAAATGACTATAACTTGTGACTGACATGGACGATTTACTTCAAATTTTGCACACGTATGGGATATTGACTCAGGCACATGTTGAAAGAGAAAATGTTACAATATAGGATAATTTACCCTCGTAATCAAGGTCAAAGGGGGGTAAATACGTATTTTTAGGAATTTGGTTGTTTAAAATGGAATGTCAAGTTTATGTTGGATCTAGGCTTGTACTTAATGGATGTTACTGGATGAACAGTTTCGGTTTTTAATAGTAACCCCCAAAAGGGGTAAATGGCTATATCTTGTGATTGACATGGACAATTTTCTTCAAATTTTGCATGGGCTAAGTGTGTCTACTTTACGACATAATATAAGTAGAAACTTCAGCTTACAGGGTCTCTACCATAATAGTCCGACATAGTCTCATATAATTTGTTTTACTCATATATTTGAGGTCGAATCATTGCCTAACCTTTTTAAAGGTTGAATACTAGTTATTATTATTTCTTGGCCAGTAGGTTTTTGTGCTAGAGACTTGAAACTTGGTACATATATAGTCCATGGTTAGTACTTCATTTTGGGAGAAGATGGTTGACCTTGACCTTGAACTCAAGGTCACAGGTCATCTCAAAGTCGAAAATTGGAAAACTTAAAAGTGGAATAACTTTTTTAATATTACAAGAATCTATTTGAAACTTTGGAATATATATATAAACATGTATCCCAACATTTGTAACCCATAATTGTTTTTGTGCAATGAGGGTAAGGGGGGTAATTACCCCAATTTGACTAAAACAGGTTTGCACAGGTTTCCAGAAAAACTAAGCAAGCTAGAAACTCAGTTCTTTCACTGATAGGTAGCCTGACTAACCATTCAAGGTAAGTGATATTTTATATTTTGATTATGTGAAGGGGTAACTATGTAATGGGGTGTTGAAAATAGGGTGTTTTGCCCCAAGAGTGAAAACATTGTAAAACTTGGTTTTAATGAAAGGATTTCAATGATAGTCTGGTAATATATTAATGGTTTCTGTATTATGTAATCCTTGTTGCCCGAAGCTTGGTAATTACCCTCCAAAAAGGGGTAAATGTCTATAACTTGTGATTGACCTAGACGATTTTCTTCAAATTTTGCACACGTTTAGGATATTGACTCAGGCACATATTAAACGAATAATTTTAACAGTATTGCCAACATAGGGTATTTACCCTCGTAATCAATGCCAAAAGGGGTGAATATATATTTTGAGGAGTTATGTTGTTCAAAATGGAATATCAGCTGTATGTTTGGTCTACGGGTATCCGGTTGGATTTTACTGGATGAAAAGTTTCTGTTTTGGGTAATTACCCCCAAAAGGGGTAAATGTCTATAACTTGTGATTGACATGGACGATTTACTTCAAATTTTGCACACGTTTGGGATATTGACTCAGGCACATATTAAACAAATAATTTTAACAGTATTGCCAACATAGGGTATTTACCCTCGTAATCAATGCCAAAAGGGGTGAATATATATTTTGAGGAGTTATGTTGTTCAAAATGGAATATCAGCTGTATGTTTGGTCTACTGCTATCCGGTTGGATTTTACTGGATGAAAACTTTCTGTTTTGGGTAATTACCCCCAAAAGGGGTAAATGACTATAACTTGTGATTGACATGGACGATTTACTTCAAATTTTACACACATTTGTGACATTGACTCAGACACATGCTAAAAGGAAAAAATTCACAGAATAGGGTGATTTACCCTCGTAATCAAGTTCTAAGGGGGTAAATACATATTTTGAAGAACTTGGTTGTTTAAAATGGAATATTAGTTGCATGTTTGGTCTAGGTTATTCGTACGGATGTTACTGGATGAAAAGTTTCGGTTTTTAATAATTACCCCCAAAAGGGGTAAATGACTATAACTTGTGACTGACATGGACGATTTACTTCAAATTTTGCACACATATGGGATATTGACTCAGGCACATGTTAAAAGAGAAAACGTTACAGTATAGGATAATTTACCCTCGTAATCAAGGTCAAAGGGGGGTAAATACGTATTTTGAGGAATTTGGTTGTTTAAAATGGAATGTCAAGTTTATGTTGGATCTAGGCTTGTACTTAATGGATGTTACTGGATGAACAGTTTCGGTTTTAGGTAGTAACCCCCAAAAGGGGTAAATGGCTATATCTTGTGATTGACATGGACAATTTTCTTCAAATTTTGCATGGGCTAAGTGTGTCTACTTTACGACATAATAAAAGTAGAAACTTCAGCTTACAGGGTCTCTACCATAATAGTCCGACATAGTCTCATATAATTTGTTTTACTCATATATTTGAGGTCGAATCATTGCCTAACCTTTTTAAAGGTTGAATACTAGTTATTTATTATATTTATATTCTATCGTTCAATTCTTCATAATGTATTATTTCACCATTAAATGTATATGACATTTTTTCAAAGGTGCTAATTTGTCCATGAAGAATATTCTCATCTCATTAAATGGTCTATAATAGTTTTCTTTATTTCTCTGGTCAATTGCCATTCTGTTACACCACAACTTCAACATATCTCTATTTTCAATATAAAATATTTCATCATCCCCTGGAAACTCGTTGCAAGGCGAATTCAAACCAATGGGAAGTCGAGATGTTCCCAGAAACCGAGGCAACCCTCAGAGATGCTCTCTAACTTCATTCACCATATGAGGAGGAATGTGAGGGTAACGACCCCTGAAAGGAGTTGGATCCGACTATTCAATGCAATGGAATGTTCTTAGCCCGAGACCAAACCTCAAATTCATTTGAGAACACGTTTCCACTTAATCAACAACGCCTCAAGTTGCTCCCGCTGATCGGAGGTCAAATGAGTCCAATCAAAAATATCGATAAACTCTGAGTCTGACACAAAAGGAGAATACTCACTCTGAGATGAACCTTGTTGAGCGAAGGAATAACCATCCCTTTGACCATGATCATTCAAATCTTGCCCAACTGGAAAAAAGGAACAGAAGGGAGTGAGAGATGGCAAAATGTGATCACATTCACTGATTTTTATCACCTCTACATCCAACTGAGGTTTAACATCATTCTCACTAATCCACAAAGGAGTAACTAACAAACCCTCTGGCAAAGCCATAATGCCATCAGCTTCCACTTCCACCGAGCGACCTATATATAGTGACGTAGACGAAATACCTGCGCATAAACTGGAAACAACAACCCGACTACCAGCCTTTATGGCCTCAGCCTTGACATTACAAACTCTCAATCCTGACAATCTAAATTGCATTTGCTTCTGAGCCATTTGCAATTCCGCCTGCCATGCTCTAGGAACATCCTTTACCCTGAAATCCTCAGCACAAGAATAGATAACATTAGTTCCTAAAAGTAATGGTGTCTGAGAAATAAAGTAGGAATGTAATTGAGACACAACATCAAAGCTTTGGGTAAAGTAATCTCAAGTTCGACAAACCCACAATAGGGCAATAAAGCGCCCCCAGCCCTTTCAACCCTCAATAAATTATCAAGGGGTTGAAGAGAAACATGTTCAAAATGCGAAAGATAAAAACTTTGACACTGACGTAAGTTTCATTTGACGGACCTACCAAACCACCGTGGAGGATTTTACTGATTGGCCACATGCCCTCCCGACATTGGCCCATTGGAGTTTAATGGACATTCCTGTGCCTTAGGACCCGATTCCTAAATTTATAGCAATTTCCCCTAAACTGACTTCCTGAAATGTTCCTACCCTTTGAGTAAGTGTTCTGAGATGACCATGGTAAATGTTGTGCAGCCGATGGAAGACGTTTTTCCATGGACTCCATTCGCAACTGCAGCTTATTCATCTGCTCCTGTAGTTGCTGCAAAAAAATTAAAGCTGGATCCTGTCCAGCCTGTGACTGGGCTGTACTCATCCGCGATTCATCATGAACTTGTCTAGCTGCTTCTCAAAGTTGTACCGAAGTAGCTCCACTATCAAATATGCGGCGAAGGCCGTTCTTGATTTCCTCCCTATGCAAGCCTTTCCAAAATCTCTCGCGGAGCATCTTCTCTCATTGTGCTGATGTAAGAGCTAAACAAGCCACATTTAATAAGGCTTCCAGCCTGGTTTACCATGCTGGTAAGCTTTCATCACTCCTTTGAAGGGCAGAATAAAATTGCGACATGGCACTTCTGAATCATCAGAACTTTGAAACAAGACATCAAATTTTGAAACAATAGCTTCTACGGGTTGCTGCTTGCCTAGGTACATCAAAGCTTCTGCCGCCATACCAAATAAGGATTTTTGAATAACTCGCCTCAGTGTAGAAGCAGAACAAGCTGAAGCTTGTCAATCCTTGACCTCGTATCTCCACCTTATGTATGTAGGTTCACCTTGGTGGAGGTTCCGGAAAATGTTGACAAAGTTGGTAATTTCCTTTCTTCATAAGACAGGACTCCATCCTTTTCTTCTTTATGACCAAAGGTTGACTTCTGTCCTGAATCAGATGATAACTCTGACTTGAGTAGCTTCGTACCTGAAGAACCATCCTACTAACTGAAGAACCATCCTCACTACCAGAAGAACCACTACTACCCGACGAATCTTCCTCTTTTGGGTATAGAGCTGCCAACCGAGTGACCATCTCCCGCAATGCCTACTCATCTCCATCCATCCCCTGCATCATCTCATCACAACGTTCTGTAACGCTACCCATGGTGAAGAACTGAGCTAATCACTAACCTAACTCAATGAAAAATCCAAATTAGCGTGAAAAGTACGGCATATAGATTGACCAAATCTAGTAAAAGGAACAGGTATCGAAGTATAAATTTACCAAAATCTAGTAGAATGAACCAAGTACCAAAGTATAATTTTACCAATATCTAGTAGAACGAACAAGTTCCAAAGTACAAATTGACCAAAATCTAGTAGAATCAAGAAGTACCAAAGTATAAATTGACGAAAATCAATGAAGTCCAAACCTCTAACTACAAAACTTAAGTTTAGGAATGCAAGCTAATGTGCAAGGTTATCAATCAATGAATACAAAATATAAATGTATTAAGTTAAAATATGATGAGTTAAATTTTTTAATACTAAATTGAGAAATAGAAGTACTTTGTCACCACCAAAGCAATGTCATCTAAACAAATGGGCTTCTAATGTTAAAGAAATTAAATTGTGTCAAATTGTAAAATTGGAAAAATAGTGTAATCACTTTATAAAGGCCTACTTTAGAAAATAGGTATCCTTAAATATCAACCAAAGTTATAACTTATTTAAATTAGAACCTATTTAAAGTTAACTAATTGAATGTAGAAAGTTAAAGTTAACTAAGTTAATATCATTCAAAGTTAACGTAAGTGAAATTTTTAAAAGAAAAGGATTTAAAGTGTTTTCTTTAACCTGAAATTAAAGTCCTTTTAAAACTCCACAAAATCTAAATTTTAAACCACTAAAATTTACTTGTATCACAAACAAAGTTGTTGGAATATCTTACTTATCTTAATTAGAAAACTTCAGAACAAGTAAACAATGATTAGCTATAAATAAGCAAAGTCAGTAAAACAGCACAAGATTAATCATCAAACATCAAATCAATCAAAGTCAAACAATGATTGATCAAATTTCAAACACAAAGTGACACAACAATCGAACACCAGCTTAAAGCTAGTACTTAAATTTATGAAGCAAAAGTGAGTATTCTTAGAATAGTATTATAAAGTTCAATTAATTTTACTCACAATGTCATGTAAATACTTCACTGCAAAGTTCCTTGACCTGGAAGTAATGTTATGGGTCAGGTCAACCAAAATCGGTTCAATTAACAGCTGAGAGATATCGATGACCAAAAAATATCTCAAATGTGATTGCAGTTCACACCGCCATTTCACAGTTTCAAAATAGCAGTTTTCCTTAGTAGTTTAAACAGCTTTCACACGTTTCCTGCGTTGTTCAGCAATCCCACAATATCGCAGCAAGGAATGTCAGTTATCACACAATGCAGCTTAACAGCTTCAGCAATTTAATCTGGTTAACAGTCCTCCTTAAAGACTATATTTTAAGTCTTATCAATGGGTACCTTATCTTCCAAGAAGGGCTGTGTCAATATCAAGTCAGCTGTTCTGGTCCTAGGTTCCAATAAGTCACACAATAAAACTATATACGTCTGCAATACAACATAAAACAAGTCTTACAAATATGATAAGCCAATATGTTAAAACACTCTTTTTGTATTTTTAGAATTATGTATAATGTAAAATATATCAAATCACTAACCTATTTGACCATATACTGTTGCCTATGGTAACCTTCAATCATGACCATTTCCCTAACAGCGATTTCCATTCTGGAAGGTTGTAATTACCTTTAAGTATGCAAAATTTATGGTTAGTCCTCCTTAAAGACTATATTTTAAGTCTTATCAATGGGTACCTTATCTTCCAAGAAGGGCTGTGTCAATATCAAGTCAGCTGTTCTGGTCCTAGGTTCCAATAAGTCACACAATAAAACTATATACGTCTGCAATACAACATAAAACAAGTCTTACAAATATGATAAGCCAATATGTTAAAACACTCTTGTTGTATTTTTAGAATTATGTAAAATGTAAAATATATCAAACTACTGACCTATTTGACCAAATAACTATTGCCTATGGCAACCTTCAATCCTGACCATTTCCCAAACAGCGATTTCCATTCTGGAAGGTTGTAATTACCTTTAAGTATGCAAAATTTACTAATATATCATAATTAGTCAAATGATTAAAACAACATAGTAAATCATTAATTCTCACCTTACACTTCTTGAATTTCCACTACAAACAGCTTCCAACCGAGTGTGGCTAACTGCCAGCAATCCCATAGCATTTCTCAAATCTGCCGACCAGAAGCTCCCAGAATGAGGCTGCAAACCCAAGAGACAAAAACCATAAAATGTTGTTTCAGGACCATATACATTGTATTAATGGAATTTGGGCAATTACTACCCTGGTAGTTGATGGACAGACATATATTTCCTCATACATAAAGGAACTGATAAAATATATAGTCAACCTGCGTGAAATCCCAGCTGCAGGTGCACAAACTATGTTCTGAACAAAAATATACATTCCAACCAGGTTAAACCCACTGTACATGATCTCAAAAGTGTCAGTCGAAATTTTGGTAAGTTTCGATCAGAAGTAATCTGTTCACAAGTAGCCTTGACCACTCACAATATGACGAAATATCAATGGCATATATAGATGGCATTACCTTTAAGACCTTTTACCTATCAGCTGACTTCTCCTTGTATCAGTGTCTATGCTCCCTTGTATCAGTGTCTATGCTGGGCAAGTAAAAGATCCCTCACATGGGGTAAATGAGTAACATGTTAAGGGACTCCCGCACTCTCTCTCATCTCATCAATCAACCCTCGTGAGCGCCCAGAACTGGGCTTAGAGGGCTGCACTTTCCATATCTATCTATCTATCTATCTAAAAAAAATCTTATCCAAGAAACAGACAGAAATGTCAAAACACATGAATTTCAAGGATGTAGGTTACGTGAAAGGTCATTGTGAGGTCATTTTTGTAATTAGGACAAAAAAACTTCAACAGCGTTTTGTCAATATGTAGGTACATCACTGTGTGTAATTTCATGAAGATTGTGCACTTTTCAGCTGCAGTGTGCATTGGTAAAGTTCATTTGCACAAGTGTGAACTTTTTTTTGAGTCGCCCTGTACTGAGAACTACTTTATTATGAATCAAATGAAGGGAAAATTCTCCCACATGGCATACTTCCAATGTTGGAGCCTAGTATCATCAAAATATGTTATACCATAAAATGGGGTAAAGTTGGCAATCCGGGGGAAAGTTGGCAGGCTATTTCAACCTTAATGGAAGAAATGCCAACTTTCCTCACTGATGCAGATGGCAAATTTTCTGAAGAAACCTGTGCCAGTGAGCAATGAAGGCATTTCTTCCATTAAGTGGGTTAAAATAAACGGCCTACTTTGCCCCGGATTGCAAACTTTACACCACTCTATGGTACAAATAGTCGATGGTGAGGAGTCCGATATAGAGAATATCATACAACTCTCCATTAATTATTAGTTATATTCTCAACTTTATACTGTTAAGTTTAACATAGCAAGCCCCATGTCACTTGACAGACAGACAGACAGACAAACAGTTTTTATTTAGCCAAATATGAAGATCAGTACAACATGTAGATTAAACATCATTTTGAAATACAAATTGGCACAGGCGATGCTTACTTTGCCTACACAATAAGCGCTATCGTAAGCAACCCCTGTTAACACATTTTAGATATATAACATTTTATGAGCAAAACTGAGACAGATGGACTTTTGTAGTAAATAGTTAAGAGTTAAGTTGAGCATTCTGTTGTCAGACACTGGTAATTTTGAATAGAATAGTGGGGAGGGGGTGAGTGGGGAAGGTGGGGTATAGGAGCGTGGGAGCTTGTGTTTATGATCGGCATATATAGCAGTTTCTTATTGAACATGTGTTGCTGTATTGGTTTGTTAAGTATTTCTTTAGATAGGAGCTATATCCATATTCACTATGGGTATAAACTTTGTTAATCACATGAATGGGAAGACTGTTCAGGAGACATGGCAGTTGGTAACGCACACTCTTTCAGCAAAAGTATGATAAATTCTAGTTTTTAGAAAATTTTCCCCTAGTGTCATGCGAATGAGTGGTATGTTGTGAGATGAGGAAATTTGAGTTGGAGAAGTATTTTGGAAGCAAGTCATTATGCAGTTTATAATAGAACTTTAACAATTTTAATTTATAAATATCAGAAATTTTTAGAATATTGAGCTTTTTGAAAAGTGGTTCGCTATGGGCATTGTACTTACTCTTTGAAATAATTCTTATTACTTTCTTTTGTGAGGTCATTAGGCGGTTTGCACTGTGACCCCAATTTAACATGCCATAGTCTAAATGAGAATTGACGAGAGCAAAATATAAAATTCGTAAGGTATCGGTAGGTAAGAAATTTTTAACTCTTCCAATAATTCCTATTGCTTTTGAAATTTTTTTAGATATTAATGCCATTTCAGTTTTGAGTCAAGTAAAATCCCTAGAAAATCAAACTCCTGAACACAATCGATCGCTTGGTCATTAATTTCTATTTGAGGGTGAACAACCTTCTTCTTGGATGGATAGTACAACATATATTTAGTTTTCGAGACGTTCAATGATAGTTTGTTTAGATCAAGCGATTTACTAAATTTGGAAAGCTCATTATTGATTTGGTTGTTAACCTCTCCAAGATTGCTTGTTGTCAATGATATATATAAGGTTGTGTCATCAGCATAGCTGATAGCTCTCAATATATTAGAACAGACATGAAGGTCATTGATGTAGATTATGAACAATAGTGGGCCTAAAATAGAGCCCTGAGGGACTCCAGTTGAAATTAATACTGTGTCGGATTTATGATCATTTATGTCAACATACTGATGTCGGTCTTTCAGATAGCTTTTCAGTAGGTTGTATGAGTTTTCTCTCAGGCCATAATAATGCATTTTGTAAAGGAGTATATCGTGATCAGTTGTGTCAAATGCTTTTGATAAGTCAATAAAGATGTTAAGTGGAATTTGCCCTGTATCCATGTCGCTGACTACTCTATCAATTAGTTCTGTTGCTGCATGTTGTGTAGAGTGATGTTCACGAAAGCCATATTGATTATCATAGTATAAGTCATTGGTTTTAAAATAATTATGAACTTGCAGGGCTATCACCTTTTCAAACACTTTCGAAAAGCTATTTAGTAATGATATAGGCCTATAGTTATTTAGTATCAGAGGATCATCTTTCTTATATACTGGAATTATTCTTGCAGTTTTTAAGTCTGACTGGAAAATACCTGAGTTTATCATTTGGTTTAAAATAATAGTTAGAGTTTTGCTGATTACATGCATTAATTTCTTAAGCAGCACAGTTGATATATTGTCTGTGCCGAAACTTGTTTTATTTTTTAGGTTACTAATTATTTTAAGTACTTCATCTTCACTTGCTGTTTCAAATTTGAGGATAGTAGAAGAGGGAGTGCTTAAAGATTGTCGAAAGTTGTCATTTGGGTGTACAGGGATTCTAGAGGCTAGTTCTGGTCCAATATTTACAAAGAATTTGTTAAACTCACTGGCTATGGTTAACGGATCTGTGATATTATTTCCATTTATTGTTAGTTTATCAGGAGCATCTGTTTTAGTGTTTCTTTTATTAATGATTTCCTTTATTGTGCACCATGTCTTTTTTATATCATTTTGGCTACTTTTTAAGCGATTGTGATAATAACTAGATTTTACTGATCTGATAGACTTTTTGAGAATTTTATTATATGTGGCGAGGTTAACTTTAAGTTGATCATGAAGAGAGGAGTTAGTAGGTGTTTGTTTTGATCGTAAATAGAGTTTATATCTGAATTTTATGGATTTTAGGATACCTTGAGTGATCCAGCTATTTTTACGGTGCTTATGTTTGTTAAATTTTACTAACTTAGCAGGCATATATTTTTCAAGAGCTTCTTTTATAACATTGCTTAGTATTCTATAAGTAATATTTGGGTCAGTATGAGAATCAGACATAATATCTTGGATTGATCTGCTCTGTTTTTTATATATTCTTTCACTTTTGCTATATTATTGTTATTCGGATTGGTTATCTTGATATACTTTGTTGATGGTTTTTTAAGTTTAATATAGTCTAAGCATATAAAGTAGGGTTGATGATCTGACAGGTTTTGTGTTAGGATACCAGTGGTTGTTTCACTTGTAGAGATAGTTCAGCCATGTCTGCTTTAAAGAATTTCTGGCAGGCAAAAAGTCCTGCGATTCTATCGCATACCCTCTAAAATTGTGCTATCACCAAAAAAAAGAACCTGTGTAAAATTTTAGAAGATTTGAACATCATTAACCTGCCCTCAAGACTCCAAGAGCATGGAAATTTCGGCGTTTTTGATCAGTTTGACGATTTCGCAATGTTTTTCAATGTATACGCATGGGATATCAACAGACTTACCATGATTGGAGCCAGTAAATAAAATGTTAAAGTCAACCACAATATAGACAGATCAACTTCATGTGAAAAAAATACCCGACTACTATGTGGGCTTTACATCTCTGCAGTGCGTTGAAAATATGATGTTTTTGACAATTTGGCGATTTTGGGTATTTTTCCAGTGTTTTCAAATTAAGGGACAATGGAATTATATCCCATGTAATTCACTCAATTCAATATGTAAGCACATCATTGAGACATGAAAAGCAACCTGGTATCAAATTATAGGGTTAGATAAGAGAAGTCCCATTGAAGCAGTCAGTAGAAAATTTGAAGTTTTTTATATTTTCACCAAAATACAATACAGTGGTAAAATTTATCCTGCAATTATTCAAGCATAGTTATGTTACATTACAATATAATCATTGAAGCTCCCTGAAGATTTTTGCAGAATCTGTACTCATTGAAGACCTAATTTGCTTGTAGCAGGCTAACGAGTGCTGATGCTGAAGTTCCAGCACATAGTGTAAGGTTTCTGAAGCGAATATGACCAACAAAAACAGTGAGAACTGGTGTGACATACATCCAATATGTATAGGTTATTCACCACAGGAGAGGGAATATGTGATTTTCACCCGAGGGCTTTAGCCCGAGGTTTGATAAACACATATTCCTGATCCCATGGTGAATAACCAGCTTATACCATGAGACAAACACTCAAACAGTCAAACATGAGAGGATAACTGGACAACAAAGAATATGAGAATTATTTCCCTGAAATACTTGCATGTGATTGGCTGACAGAGATGTCGAATGGTATAAAAGTTAATAGTGGTGGAAGGTTGCTAAGCATTCATGAGGTCTTGTGAAATCTTTATTTCTTCATTGATCCCATGAAGACACAACTGCATTAAACTCATATGCCACATTGTTCATTGCTTGTTGCAATTAGCAATCTTTCTCTCTGATCTGATTCAATAAGGTATAACCAATCCAACTGATCAATCCAAGATACCAACCCAGTTGCAATCCATTTGTCTTTCAGGTACAGATATTGAAGTAACATATTTTGGAACTGCTTTTAATTACTAACAAAACTCTAATCAACAGCGATCAATTGGTTAAGCGTGAGAGCCATACTGGATCATCCACCCAGCTGACACAGAATAACATTCCACCATACAGCCAAAGATATGTAGGAGAAATTCACCACTTTAATGGCTTCATCATTACTGTTTACTTACACTGAAAAAACACTTTGTGTAAAATAGCAGACAAAATCTATGTGTAAAATGGGCTTTGTGTATTCCAGTCAAAATACTGTGTGAAACAGACAAACAGTGTTGTAAAACAGCATCAAGCACACTGTTGATCCAGCAACTTCTAATTTGTCTGATATTTCACACAAAATTTCACACAAAATATTGGGTACTTTTGCTTGGAACGAGACTAATCTTCTTTGTAAATGTTTTGTTTTGTTGGCCAACATGGCAAACAATTAAACTGGATCAAAACTGACCTCGTTTAGATTTTAAAGTCATCAAGCTTCACTTAAGAAGTGTACTGACTCAGACTGACTACATATTTGTTAGCAAAAGACAAGCATGTTGCAACCTTGGTTAAAAGTACATTTGTCACTGGGAAGTTGACATTGTGGGGTTTGCTGGAGCTGACTGAAATATGTAAAGGTAAGTTAAAGATTTGCTTTAATTATTTTTGATTGCATGCATGAACCAAATGTGATATATAACGGATTTTAAGTGGAAAATTGACTATTATTACAATGCTCAGATACCAAGTTAAGGTGACAGATACTTCCAAGTTAATAGCATGACATGAGTCAATACAGGCCATTACAAACGGCTAATTCATGTCTCAAAAATATGGCATTGAAAATTCATGAATGAAATTATGTGAGATAAAGTTCATTTGTTTATTTCTAAGAAAAGTTAATTAATTATTAAATTTTGTTGATTATTAGCTTGAAGACTGCGTCTATATACTTATTTTTCTATATTGCTAATTTATATGTTGCTTTGAAAACAATGGAATTACTGGGGCTATAGGAGTATAGGTGTAGAGTGGTTAGGACAGTTGTAGAATATATTGGGATAGTTTTTTCTTAAATTGGCAGTCAGTTTGGATTAGGTTTAGTGTACAGATACTGGACATTGGTCATGCTTGGAACAGTTGATGTTTGAGACAGTTGAGGGTAGGTTTAGGGTTAGTGCATAGATGTTGGACCTTGGTCATGCTTGGGATAGTTGCTGTTTGGGAAACTTAAGCCTTAAGGACAGGTAAAGGGTTAGTGCATAGATGTTGGACATTGGTGCTTGGGATAGTTGATAGGTTTAGGGTTAGTGCACATCGTATGGATGTTGGACATTGGTCATGTTTGGTGGACATTAATCATGTTTGGTTGACATTGATGATGGGTACAAGGCTAGTGCATAGATATCGGGCTAAAGCCATCTGTGTAGTATGTTTGGAACAGTTTGAAATGGTACATTCAGGTGTAGGAGCCAGGGGCTGGGGGGGGGGGGGGGTTGCAGCCCCTCAAAAATAAAATTTTGAAATATAAATTTTTCAGGTGGTTTCGGGCTGAATATTTTGTGAACTTAGATTTTAGGGCAATTTCGACGATATTTTTTGGGCAGACCCCCAAAATGTATTGACCTCCGGTGCCTATGGACCGTACATTGGTTACGATTGGGATGGTAGTAGTGTGTGTGGTACATGTGGACATGGTTCATTACATGTACATGTATGATGTAAGTGAGGGCTTGTAATTCCCGGAGATACAGTACTCTGAAATTGAAGGAGATGGGAAATGGGCAGGGTCATAAAAGCATTACAATTGTCCTGTGTGCTCATTAAAAGAGTCTAGAGTGCATTTTTTAAAATAATGTGTGTGTTTGTAGTAGAATATTGTGAGCACCAGTCTTTGCTGCTGATCACTTGATACATCAGTCATACATTACTAAAGCCTTGATTTTGCTCTTTGCTAATGAATTTCTACTCATGCAAAGACAGTAGTAGGACAACTTCAGTTTTGTTTCTGTCTGTATTCAATACTTGTAATTGTTTATTTCAGAGTGACAACGATTTCTCAACTAGTTGGCCAGACGTTTCGATAATTTTGCTGGGAAATGGGAGAAAATGGCGCACCAGCACTGCTTACAAAGCTACACCAAAACCTCAACAATCGAATGAAAGAGATGATCTTAAAATTGCAAATGATGGAATTGATTTATAAGCAGGTAAGAAAGGAGCACATCGCAAAGAATTAGGAAGGTGGCTATAACTATTTATTCTTTACAGAATAGAGTTACAACACAACATTTATAATGCGTGGCCACCTTGGGCAGCACCTTTATCTTTTTTATATCACAACTATGCCAATTGCAGATGTTTTATACAAGATTAATTTTACTGATTGGATAACTCAACATATTTTTTGAGTGAACAACTGATCAAGACACACAAGACTGGAGTATGTATATGGCACTTGTTAGACAAAAATTGAAAATAATATTGTGTATATTTTTTAATATGGTCAATAAATACTAATACATTTCGAATTATGCCATATATCTGTTGATTTTCTCAATACACACAAATCTAGTTTACCTTATTGGTATAGTTGTAGAATCTTATTTGGTAAATCATCTTCTTTCCTCATTAAATGGTCAGCATTCTTTTTTTTTGCAGACGTTGTGGCAAAAATGGCAACTTACAGAGACCATGGAATATTTTGTGGATTTCAAACTAGTAAGTTTGTATTTTGTTATTATATTTCTTGGTGTATAACTATAATAAGACCCAATGGTTACAATGTATTTTGGTGTTTAAGATGTGCCCAACGACAACTTACAACAATCTTCTGATGTTGCAAATGTTAATTTTGGCTGATGTTGTGTAGCGACAAGTTTAGCCACAAATTATATTGGTAACATTGTAGTGGTTACTCAGAAAAACAGTTTAATTAATAAATTACAAAATCATTTGAGTGGATACAGAGGACTCAAGATCTCTTCATGAGTGGGGCTGCATATCAAAATAACATCGTACAAACATTCGGTCTTATTCTTGCCCAATTATACAATTCACAAGAGAGCTAAATTTCGCTCAGATGATCTATACTAGTCAGTTGAATTTGCCTAGACATGATTTCCCAAAGGTAAACAATGCAGTAACACCACCAACATATCTCTTCATGCAAAAGAACCACTGGGTATACAACAATATATACTGCATGGTTTGTATACACTACTTCTTCATGTGGTATTGCAAAACAAACTGGGTTGTAATCTATTTGCTTGCGAAAGTTTATATTATGCTCTACTTGCATGAAAATGACTGACAAATAACAAAGTAAGGATCAATACATACTAACATGAATGGTGTAATTCACTTTTTCTTTTCTTTATCTATTACTATTCAGGTGGGACCAAGCATGGACGAGTATACAATTTCCTGCTCTTCGCAGCTGCAGCATTGTCAAAGTGCAACAGTATAATACATGAACTACTTGAATTGGAAAACATTATTTATGACTTGCCCATTAAAATTAAGGACATTTTTATTCAGGGATGGGTATGTAGACCAACCATAATTAGAAACTTTATTTGATTTGTACATTCATATTGTGAAAAAAATATGCAAATATATTTATGATTTATACAGAAAATACATATTGACTCTTTTCTCAGCATATGATTAATTTTACCTCAAGTACTGTATACTGTATCATTATTTGCTATTTTTTAATTAAACATTCATATAATCAATGGAAATCTTGTTTTGGTTATCATTGCATTTTGGAGAATTAAATATACCTTGTTTATCTATATCGAAAGGGTTAAGGATTCATTGACTGCGCATAGATTTACTAATTGTTAATTCGGACAATGATCTGCGCTGAAATGGACAAAATTCTGAACAAAGGCTATGTGCTATACAAAAGTGCATGTGCCGAAATAGACAAAATTCTGAACAAAGGCCATGTTATTTTAAACAAGGGCATGTGTTGAAATAGACAAAATTCTGAACAAAGGCTATGTTATTATACACAAGGGCATGTGCTGGAACAGACAAAATTCTGAACAAAGGCTATGTTATTTCAGACAAGGGCATGTGCTGAAATAGACAAAATTCTGAACAAAGGCTATGTTATTTTAAACAAGGGCATGTGCTAAAATATACAGAATTCTGAACAAAGGCTATGTTATTATGCACAAGGGCATGTGCTGGAACAGACAAAATTCTGAACAATGGCTATGTTATTTTAAACAAGGGCATGTGCTGAAACAGACAAAATTCTGAACAAAGGCTATGTTATTATGCACAAGGGCACGTGCTGGAACAGACAAAATTCTGAACAAATACATTGTTACCTCAGACAATGATCTGTGCTGAAATAGACAAAAATCTAAACAAAGTCTATGCTAAATCAAGCAATGGTCTGTGTCAAAACAGACAAAATTCTAAACAAAGTCTATGTTGCAACAGACAAATATCTATCATAAAATTAACACATATTTTAACAGTTTTGATGTGTAAAGCAGACAAAATATAGTGTTGGTTTACACAAAATTTTTTAGACAAAATGATTGTCAAAAAAATCACACATTTCATTTTTTCTGGAACAGACAAGACTTTGGACGGACACCAGCTAACATGCGATTTTGTGTAAATCCAGACAAAATTTGTCTATATTTAGACAAAGTGTTTTTTCAGTGTATAATACCATTTCACTACAAAACTGTGAATACTCAATATACATTTTCCTTAATGTCCCAAGTCCGAAACTCTTAATTCTGTTATTTTATGTAGCCAATTTAGGGTGCATCGTCTGTCCCTATTTCTTCAGAACTTAATGCACTTTTGCTGTATTGTTCCTTTATGTCATAAAATAAGCCCTGAAAAATGTAAGGAAAAAATTCCAATGTCTAAGGGTGGCACTACAGCCTTGAAATTTGAGTATTATTATGCCGTTTCGCGGTTGTTAATAATATTTTCAATTTTTATTTTATTGCCTTATAAATGGTGTAGGTAGATTTTCTCAGCAGAAAAAGAGCTTCAATTCGAATACCAACATCAATGGTTTCAACAGAGGAGAAGTTGTTTATGCATGGTGACATTTTCTTTTGAATTTGTGAAATGCGATAGATCGAAAAAACAATGTTAATATGACTTTCTTAACCCATAGAAGTCTCTAAACTGAGGAAGTGATCCACCAAATCACCTGATAAAACTTTGATAGAATTACAATGTAGTCAAAAGAATAAGTTCACAACTTTTTTTTATGTGGACATTTATTTTCAATCTGGAACTATGAATTTTTTACGGGATCAAATTGAGCAGTTTTGAAATGGATTTCCAAAATTTTGGACATTTTTAAGTCATTTTGTGGTTACCATGGATACAGAAAGTTTGGCTAGGTGGAGCAGGTAGTATGGAGATCAAGAAAATCAATGAATTGCATCTGAGAGAGACCTCACTCTGCCACTTGTATTAGTAAGATCGACAATAATTAACACAAGAAATATAATATTACTTTTAAAAACACTCGCAAGTAGGGGAGACCGGGGCTGGTTGTTACAGGGGCAGGTTGTCACACTTTTTATTGCACTAAACTATGGAGTCACACAGCTCATCCAATCATTGTTTACTGCTTTTATAACCCAATGGAGTCTTTTTGAAAAATCTTGACCCCTGGAAGGGAGTCTGGTAGGCACACGGTCTGTTAAAAATTCCTGGTCTCAAAAAGTATTTTTTCAACTACAACTTGCGTGCATTGCTATCATAGAAATCCATAGAACGGACATGAGGCTCTGGCAGATGAAGCAACCAAATCCACCATCTTGGAACTGCCCTGTATCTGGCACAATGTAATCGTGACGTCACCAATAACAGTGATATCCCTGTCAGCGTGTGTCGGCGATCCGGCGTGGGCCTGGCGTCGGTCCGATGTCAACAGCATCGGACCGGCTTTGGACCGACGTTGGGCGCTGAGGCACGCTGATAGGGATATGTCACTTACAGCAATGGCATGACGTCACATCATAATTAGTCTATTGTGACGTCATGACTCTGGGCGGTTCCAATATGGCGGATTTGGTGACCTCATCTACAGTGGCGTAGCTAGAAATCCAGGAGTGGGGGGGCCAAGGGGGGCCAGGGTCTGAACTAGGGGGGCCAACCTTTCGCGGCAATTTTGCGACATTTTTGCGGCATTACATGGATAAAAATTGATACAGCGTTACAAGGCTTCTTTACGAATGAACTAGCAAAGTTGACCGTCTTATTTTTTGTGACTGATAAACAAAATGACCATGCATCTCAATACTTACACTAAAATCAGTTTTTACCTATCAAAAAATAATGATACAGATTCTACGGTTCCGATGTTAAAAGTATGACAATGACACTTCATCAATAGGGTGGGCTGAAAAAAACTTTTTTTGGAAATTCAATATGCCAGTGGTATTGAAAGTTGGCTATGGCCAAAAAATGAAAATTGGTGCAAAAAAAATTTTGTGGGACGCGACTTGTGCCGGGCCACTCCGGCTTTTATGAAAATGCATATTTTCAGCCATTTTGCATGCTTTTTTAGACCATTTTTTGGCCTGAGTCAGCTTCCTTGGTTTCAGAAGGCTCAATGGCATACTTAAATCTTCTTTGAAGGCCATTTTGGATATGAAACACCGTAAACAGGTTGCTTATATTTAAGATATAGCCATTTCTGGGTACATGTTGGGTATCAGGATTTGGCTTTTTTTGTTAAAAATTGCCCGAAAAAATTGAAAATATCGGAATTGACCCAACAAAAAATGATTCCAAGGGAATTGTAATTACTCCAAGTCGTCCCTAACACCCTAAAAAACACTTTCAGCGCACTACCTGCATGAATTTGTGGTTTCAGGGACAGGTATAGGGGCAATTCCGTAAAGTCAGATTTACAGATTTGACACTTTAACAGCTTGTGTAGCCCTACAATTACACCCCATTTATTTCATTGTTAAATAGGGATGAGACCAGGTATTAGGGGTATCAGACAAGCCATCAACCAAAGCTCCAAGTGCAATAGGAGCTGAGCTGCAAGGCAAAATATCATCATGTCGAACATACGGCGCGCGAGTACATCCGACAACTTGGAGACAAGATGACATTTCACCTTGTAGCTCAGCTCCTATTGCACTTGGAGCTTTGGTTGATGGCTTGTCTGATACCCCTAATACCTGGCCTCATGTCTATTTAACGATGAAATAACTGAGGTGTAATTGTAGGGCTACAAAAGCTGTTAAAGTGTCAAAATCTGTAAATCTGACTTTACGGAATTGCCCCTATACCGGTCCCTGAAACCACAAATTCATGCAGGTAGTGCGCTGAAAGTGTTTTTTAGGGTGTTAGGGAGGACTCGGGGTAATTGCAATTCCCTTGGAATCATTTTTTGTTGGGTCAATTCCGATATTTTCAATTTTTTTGGGCAATTTTTAGCAAAAAAAACCAAATCCTGATTCCCAACATGTACCCAGAAATGGCTATATCTTAAATATAAGCAACCTGTTTATGGTGTTTCATATCCAAAATGGCCTTCAAAGAAGATTTAAGTATGCCATTGAGCCTTCTGAAACCAAGGAAGCTGACTCAGGCCAAAAAATGGTCTAAAAAAGCATGCGAAATGGCTGAAAATATGCATTTTCATAAAAGCCGGAGTGGCCCGGCACAAGTCGCGTCCCACAAATTTTTTTTTGCACCAATTTTCATTTTTTGGCCATAGCCAACTTTCTATACCACTGGCATATATATCAGAATTCCAAAAAAAGTTTTTTTCAGCCCACCCTACTCATCAATTATCATGATTCACGAAGAGTATCTTTCGCAGTGAAATGGTCCTCTTGTTTTTTTTTTTATAACTGTCTTTGCAAGTTTTGAGAATATTCCTATCTTTTGATAGAAATCTATAAAAGTCCTTTTGATAGAAATCTACCCAGCTCCTCAAATAGGGAAAAGGTAGTAGCAATTTGTGCAAATGACAGAAATACCAAAAATGTAGGGAAATTCCATGTACATATATGAAAATTGAGCAGTTTGTACAAATCACTCCAGATGGTAAATCAGATCTGTTTTATTAGAAAACTTTCAAAGGAGCATTATTTCTTTAACTGAGCAATGGTGATGAAAAGATTTCCTCAAAGCACCCTGATTTTAGATGTTGCATGGAATCTCTAGATAGGTAGACATACTGGAAGGGGGAGTAGTCACACTCCCCAAAAAGTTTGGGAAACACTGAGATTCGGGCAAAACGGCAAAACATTTCTGGCAGTCAATTTAAAAAAAAACATAATTAAGAATCCATAGTTTTGAAGAGATTTCTTTTGGAATATTACCGAATGTAGATTCCGATATTCAGACAAATGTCGCTCACCCCTAAAAGGTTTGCCTGGGGTACACTTATTGCTAGATATGTTCAAATAAGGATATGAGCCCCAGAACTTTTTAAAGGGCAACTGTCATTCTGGAGAAAATTGGGTATAAGTGAGCGCCAGCGAATACCACAACTTAAGACTGTTGCTGCTCCAATAATTTTTTCAAAATTTTCAAATCTCAAATGGGGGGCCGGTGGGGGGGGCCACTTATCCATTTGGGGGGCCCTGGCCCCCCAGGCCCCCCCATAGCTCCGCCACTGCTCATCTAGAGATGGCATCATACAGCCTCATGTCCGTTCTATGTATTTCTATGATTGCTAGTCTTTATCAAATAGTTGTAGAAAAAGGTAAAGTTGATACACTTACCATGTAGACATTTCTTTAAATCATGATAGCAACAAATAGTGAAAATTTTGATAACAACGGCCTTGGTCACCCGTTTTTGGAATTTTCATCAATCGGGGCAGGTTGTCACACTTTTTGGAGCTGGTTGTTACCTATTAGGACCAGGCTTTTAAACCAAAAAACTAACACAAATATAAATTTGTGCTTTATATATGCTATTGATGACTGAAGAACTTTGCAGATATTGCATTGTGTTTAAATAAATCGATTTCAAATTTATATGTAAAATTTGCAAAAAAAGTCTTAAATATCCTCCTCCAGGTCAGAATGCTTTCCTGCTGATTGGTAAGCCTTCATTTGTAGCACCCTTGTACACATTAGCTTTTTTGTTAAGGTCTTCACTTGGCAATTAAAGGATTCCTAATATGTCCAAAATAACTTTTCTTGGTCAAGATCTGCCCTACAGAGTTCCACTTCCTGCATCTGAGCTCTTAACCAAAAGTGTGACAACCTGCCCCGAAAGTGTGACAACCTGCCCCGAAAATGTGACAACCTGCCCTGAACTCTGAATTTAATAAAATGTCCAATAGGACATCAAGATTTCGAATGATATAGGTATATATTCACCAGATATGTTTAAGTCACTCCCCTTTTGCCATTCATATAGAATGGCAGTGCTCTTGCATGCTTTATATAGAAATAGTAGCATGTTTTTCACACTGTGACAACCTGCCCCTGTGACAACCAGCCCCGGTCTCCCCTACTACAAAAGCATTAATACATACACCTGACGCGTTGAAATAAATATTCCTTGAAGCCCTCCAGGAAATGTTTTTGTGAAAGCACAAACTTTCTGTTTGCATGGCAACCACAGAATGGCTTTAAAATGTCCAAATTGTCCAACATTTTGGAAACCCATTCCAAAACTGCTGAATTTTATCAAAAATTCAATGTTCTAGATTGAAAATAAGTGTCCATATAAAAAAAGCCGTCAACTTTCTGAACACCCCTCGTATATTAATTAATTATTTATAACTTATATAGCACCAATTCCAGTAAAAGGCTCATTGGCGTTTGGCTACATTAGTGGAATTTGGAGAGATTAACTGATCTTATCTACAGTGCTGCCTGTAAGTAAATGAAACGCATGATATTGTGCCATTGAATCAATGTTAAACATCCTTAATCAAAATGCTTCTGGAAGGATGAATTCTCATCCGATGAGAGGAAAACATTTTGGTCATAAGGCCAATATGTGAGGCATGTGGGATAAAAATAGTAGCCAATTTTCTTTGCTGTAGTTGGAGTTAGGTATGGATCAAAATCTTTGATAAGTAAGTGAAACGCAGGCCCAATGTTAAAACATAGGGAAGGGTGGTTCACTTACTTATCAAAGACTTTGACCCATACCTAACTCCGACTACATAGATGAATATGGGCTGCTATTTTTATCCCACATGCCTCACACATCAGCCTTTATGACTTACAAGCAGTTTGGCTGAGGATTTTTAGCACTTACTTACAGGCGGCACTGTAGAAGCCTCAATCTCTAACAGGGGCTTTGCTGCCATTGACATTTATTTTATCAGCCTTCTGGTCTGTAAAGTATGTTTAAGGAAACGAAAGCAGTGCCTTCACTGAAAAGATTTTCAAAGCTGATACCGTAATCATAAGATATATATGCAATATGAGATTGATCACTTTCATTCATTACTGAGTAAATAAATATATTATATATTATATTATAATATATGGGGGGAGATGATAAAGTGGCTTTTTCGCTGGGCCCATGCGGGGACGCCTTCAAATCAATCTTTATTGTTTTTTAAAAGTCCATCCATACTGAATATCTGAATTTTGGACCTGCTACTAGCTGCTACTGCCACTTTCGTATGACAGGAAAAAAGACATTTTTGTTCACTTTCGCCTATTTGCGATATTTGTTAATTTTAAGAGATCAAAAGATAGGAAGTTGAAAATGACACCATTAAACTGAGTGTAAAGAGAGCTTTCATTTGCATACCAACACTTATAGTCTGTGACAACCACAAAGATCAGTTAAATATCTTATTCTTTTGAATTATAATGATTACGCAACTATCAAAGACATAGTGTGGAAATAATGGCATAAATTATGACTAGTCATTTTCAAGAATCAATGACATTGTGTAGACTGTAGAATCATGTTAAATAAAGCCTTAGTACATTCATATGAATGTTTTACTGATTTGCTAATCAGTAAGGATCCAACTGAAATAATCGAGTTATTCAAGATACTATAGTAAACATTGTACTTTAATGAATGTCTGTTATTTATGAATAATGTGCACTTAAATATTTCTATTTGGTAAATAATGAAGTGCTGCAATTAAATGACTAAACCCTGAAGTTAAAGTTCCTTTGTAGCCTGCATGCTTGGCAAGGTAGCATTCCTGATAACCATGTGAGCATTAATATTAAATAATATTAGTCTGTGCTTCTGAGAATTTAAAAAAATTCACAAATTGTACTCACATTGACCACCTGGAATTGAAAGTTTAGAGGAGTAACTTCATAATAGCATCACAAATGCAAGAACTAACTAAAAATTTGCAGAAAAATCATTATCATGGAGAAGAAAAATTAGAGCATGCATGGGTAGGACGAATCCGTACATTCTGAAGTGGAAGTGCAACAAAATACAAATGTCAATACATGTATTGGAAATTAATCCAGGTCCATTTAAAATGGTATTTTTTCAAGGAAGTGCCCAAATCCTTTAGGGCACACAAAAAACATTTTGTTAAACTTTTTTTTCGTTTTGCATTCTATTTGCGTCGTAAAACAAGCAAAATGCCGTCCACTAAAAAAGCTTGTAAAATTCTCATTTCATATGTTGTGATGGTCATCAATTTTTGATAATTTATTCTAAACACATTGACAATAACTTTAAACTGAAAAACTGGTACCTTGGCGGCATCAAAACTTAATTACAAGGAGTTTTCTGTAGGGGGGCTGAAGTTGGGTGAGAGGCTGAAGTTAGGTCAACTTGCCCTACACAAGCTATTCACAAATATGGCTGCCAAGGTCACAGAAATAGGTGAAGGTCACTCATGTTAGAACTCATTCAAGGTCTTGCTGTGATTCACAATCTCTGTTATTTTGGTGATCCTATAGGATCAATACAAATGGAGTTATCTTGTGCACAAGATCCTCGACTCTAAACTAACCCGTTTGGTCAGTCACAAATTGATTGATCCTCAACTCTCAACTAACCCTTTCGGTCAGTCACAAATTGATTGATCCTCGACTCTTAACTAATCCTTTCGGTCAGTCACAAATTGATTGATCCTCGATTCTAACGATATGCTTTGGTCAGTCACAAATTGATTGATCCTCGACTCTGTAACTAACCCGTTTGGTCAGTCACAAATTGATTGATCTTTGACTCTTAACAAACCCTTTCGTTCAGTCACAAATTGATTGATCCTCGATTCTAACTATCTATTTGGGCAGTCACAAATTGATTGATCCTCGACTCTAAACTAACCCTTTTGGTCAGTCACAAATTGATTGATCCTCAACTCTCAACTAACCCTTTCGGTCAGTCACAAACTGATTGATCCTCGACTCTAAACTAACCCGTTTGGTCAGTCACAAATTGATTGATCCTCGTCTCTTAACTAACTCCTTCGGTCAGTCACAATTGATTGATTCTTGACTCTTTAACTAACCCTTTCGGTCAGTCACAAATTGATTTTTCCTAGATTCGTAACTAATCCTTTCGGTCAGTCACAAATTGATTGATCCTCGACTCTCAACTAACCCTTTCGGTCAGTCACAAACTGATTGATCCTCGACTCTAAACTAACCCATTTGGTCAGTCACAAATTGATTGATCCTTGACTCTTTAACTAACCCGTATGGTCAGTCACAAATTGATTGATCCTCGATTCTAACTATCTGTTTTGGTCAGTCACAAATTGATTGATCCTCGACTCTTAACAAACCCTTTCGGTCAGTCACAAATTGATTGATCCTCGACTCTTAACAAACCCTTTCGGTCAGTCACATCCTCGACTCTAATTATCTGATTTGGTCAGTCACAAATTGATTGATCCTCGATTCTAACTATCTGCATTGGTCAGCCACAAATTGATTGATCCTCGACTCTTATCTAACCCTATCAGTCATACACAAATTGATTGATCCTCGATTCTAACAATCGGTCATTCACAAATTGATTGATCCTTGATTCTAACTGTCTGCTTTAGTTGGTCATAGACTGATTGACTCTTGACTAACCTTTTTGGAAAGTCACAAACTGATTGATCCTCGTTCCTAACCAGCTGCTTTGTTCAATCACAAATCGACTGATCCTTGATTCTAAATAACTCTTTGGGTCAGTAACAAGTAGTCTGATCCTCATTTCTAAATAACTGCTTCAGTCAGACAAATATTGATCGATCTTCGACTCCAACCAACTCCTTCGGTCAGTCACAAATTACCTGATCTTCAATTCTGGTCAGTCACAAATTTATCGGGCTCATCATATACTTCCTACATTAGGCCTAAATGGCAGCAAGAATGTACAAATATAGAAAGCTTTACTCTGAGGTTTTGCGGACTTGTCTAAGTGAACATGTCAATGGGCAACAATCAACAACAGCCTCAACTCTACAAACGGCAAAATATATAAGTAACAACAGAAGCTCAGTCAAACTCTCAAACCGGTTTGAGATTTTAGCCCAAAAAGACTCAGTATCACCTTGTACCGAACTTGTCAAAAATCATCGCCCCAAAACTACTCTAAAACCAAACAATATTCTAAAAACCTGTGTGTGGAATGCTCAAAGTTTGAGACAGAAAACGCAAATTGTTAAGGACTACAATGACGAATATGATCTAGACATCTTTCTTTTCACTGAGACTTGGTTAAAAGATGATGATACAGTTGAAATTGGCGAATTGGAGCAAAATGGCGCATATTCCTTCCTTAGTTTGCCCCGTTTAGGAAGGTCGGGTGGCGGAGTAATTTGCCCGGTCAGATCTTGCATTCAAGCAGTCCAAAAAGATAGCATTACGACAAAGACTTTTGAACACATGGAAATTCAAGTCCAGCTGGATAGAAAAATTGTTACAATTCTTCTGGTGTACCGACCTGAGCCATCCAACAAAAACAAATACACTCTTGCAGAATTTTTTACTGAATTCACTAAATTTCTGGGACACTATCAAACATTCAACAATGAAATCATAATCACTGGTGATTTCAACTTTCATGTGAATAAACCAGGTGACAACAAGACTAACCAATTTAACAACATCCTTGAAATGTTTGGTTTTGTGCAACATGTCTCTGCACCAACACACAAAGATGGCAATACGCTGGACCTTGTTATTACTCGAGAAAAGTCGATACTGAACAAATGTATGGTTAGTGACCTACTCTCTGATCATAATTGCATTCTGTTTGACATTCCAATGAAGAAAGCAAACAAACCGAAGAAGAAAATCAGTTTCAGAAAAACTAGTAAAATCAACCAAGATTTCAAAAAGGACATTGGGAGACATCTGACTTTTGATGGACAGGAACAGAAAAATCTCAATGAACTTATTAGACTCTATGACTCTACGAAAGAGGTTCTGGACAAACATGCTCCTATCAAAACCAGAGAAGTAACTCTGCGCACACCCACTCCATTCAACAATGCTGATATCAAGTTTCTAAAATCAGCAAAAAGGAAAGCGGAGAGATTACGGAGGAGAACCAGACTTGTAGTCATTCAAGGAAAAAAGAAATACATTGAATCTACTGCTGAGTCACCTCAAATCAGAAGATCTGCGAGTTAAGATCAACGATTCTAATGGTGATGCAAAGAAGTTGTTCAAGTTACTGAACTCAAGCCTGAATAGAAAACAAGAACTACCTCTCCCACCACATACAAATGAAATTGACTTGGCCAATGATTTTAATAAGTTCTTTGATGAAAAGATTAAAACACTCAGGTCTAAGTTGGACTCTTCACATAATGATTCTGTTGACAACATCGAAACTGCACCTCACACGCTCAGAAACTTCAGAAGCCTTTCTCAGAGTGACATAAAGAAATTGATCAGGGAAATGCCAGTTAAACACTGCCAACTTAATCCAATTTCCACATGGCTTTTGCTCGAGTGCATTGATGAAGACCTCCCAATTATAACTAATATTGTCAATAAGTCACTTACACCGGGAGAAATGCCACTAGAGTTGAAACATGCTCTAGTAAAGCCTCTGTTGAAAAAATGTGGATTGGATCTAATTAAAAAGAATTATAGACCTATATCCAATCTTTCTTTCCTTGGCAAACTTATTGAAAGTGCTGTTATCAAACAATACACAGACCATCTTACTACAAACAACCTCGATGATGAGAAACAGTCAGCTTACAGAAAATTCCACAGCACTGAAACCCTCCTGACCAAGATCCATAACGATATCATGTTGAATATGAGCAAAGGTGAGGTAACAATGCTCGTACTGCTGGACCTTTCAGCTGCTTTTGACACAATTGATCACAAGATTCTACTGAAACGTTTAGACAACAGATACGGTGTTCAAGATTCTGCATTGTGCTGGTTCAAGTCCTACATATCTGACAGGTCACAGTCAGTGATAATTAATGAAAAACACGACCAAACTACCTCTCAAATTTGGAGTTCCTCAAGGCTCAAAATTAGGACCAATCCTATTTAATTCATACATCGCTCCATTAAGCGAAGTGGCTGCAAAAAATCAAGTCAAAGACCAAAAGTATGCCGATGATGAGCAACTTATTCTCTCTTTCAAACCAACTTTCTTAGATCAAAGAAATGCGGTAGTCAAAATGCAAAAGTGTATCACTGAAACCAGGAAATTTCTCCATGAAAATAAGCTTTGTAACAATGGAGAAAAAACTGAATTGCTGCTCATTGGCAGTCAACACCAACTTAATAAACTCCAAGTATCATCAATCCATGTCGACAATGTCAAAATTAATGCAGTCGATCATGTTAGAAATCTCGGTGGTGTCTTTGACAAAAACATGACCATGGAAAAACAAGTCAACAAAATGTGCAGGAATGCCTGTTTCAATTTAAGAAATATTTCAAAAGTTAGGAAGTCTCTAGACAAGGAAACTTGTAAAACAGTAGTCAATGCGCTTGTCACTCCTCACCTAGACTATGGAAATGGTCTTCTGTATGGAACATCCAGTCGCTAAATAAACTTCAAGTAGCCCAAAACTCGGCTGTTCGACCCATTGAAATATTGAAAAAGCGTGACAGTGTAAGTCAGCATAGGAAGCAGCTACATTGGCTAGAATTCAAGCTAGAATACAATTCAAACTCATGTTAGCAACTTGGAAAGAAGTAAATGGGCAAGCTCCCTTGTATATTCAAAAGATGATTCAGCCAAAATCCGAACGAAACTGTAATCTGAGAAGCAATAACAAAATGCTCTTAAATGAACCAACTTCCTTTAACAAAAACAAATATGAAGATCGAGCCTTTTCGCATGCCGCTCCAAAACTGTGGAACCAACTCCCAGAGATTGTCAAGGCCTCTAAAACACTTGAAGGCTTCAAGAGAGCTCTGACGCAAAATCATAGATAATATGGGACGCGGGAGAGATTCGTCTAGGGTAGATTCTCTGGGTGAAGTTTATGAAACATATTCTGAAATTTCGAAATAAACATTATGTCGATGACGCCTTTGTATGTTTAAAACATACAGGTATGCCAGATGAGTGCTTAAATATTTTTGAGGCCTATTCCAATGAAGACACCCTCACCAAAGCCCTGCCATACTCAGAAAGAAATTATACACTCCTCTATTATTAACATCATGTGAAACTGCTTTCTTTGGCTAGTCGTTACATAGTGTATCTGTAAAAATAACAAATTTAAAAGAAGATAATGAATATAAATATCCCTTCTCCTTTTAAATTTTTGAGTTGTCTTACTGCTCATAAGTTGAACAATACCACTTGTCTACATTATCAGCTGATTGTCTTCTTCTTTTTGTGTTTGTCTTTTTACTTGTTTTCACAGCTGTTAGAATTGTGTAATCTTTGATAATCAGGAAACAGAACAATCCAGATTGCTCCATAATCATGTTCCTACATTGTTTGTTTGTTTTACCGCTACATAACTGCTTTGTTTAATACTTTATCACACTCATGCCAATCATTCATAATTTTTGGTGCTCACAGCTTCGTATCACTATTTACGCATTATGTTTTGAAAACTTATTGATGAACTGTTTCTTTGTCTCAGTTTGCTATCAGTTGATATCAATTACATGTCTTACTCATAATTTCTTACTCTGTTTGTCACAGATTATATTTACCAAGACAGTTATTGCTTCTGTTATTATGAAACTGATACACATTGTCTTAAACAGTATGACTGCGTTAACTTGTAAACTGTTCATAACTAATAACAATACTATAAATTGTCAACTCATTCAATAATTGTCAATACCCTAAAGACATGAAAAGGAGTGAAGTCTCTCCAATATTTAAAAGAAAGACTTTATGATAAAGGATAATTATAGACCAATTAATATCATAGGTATATTTCCAAAGATTTTCGAGGCAGTTATAGCTAAACAAATAGAGGATTTTATGAATCCTATGTTTAACAAGCACCTTGGTGCATACAGAAAGGGACATGGTTGCAGCCAAGTACTAACAGCAGCAATGGACAACTGGAAGAAAGCACTGGATGAAAACCATGTAGTAGGGATGATCCTAATGGATCTGTCTAAAGCATTTGATGCTATTCCCCATGATTTGTTGATAGCAAAGCTGCATGCTTATGGCTTCACAGTTGACGCATGTAATTTTATGTTGAGCTACCTAACAGATAGGACCCAACGAGTGAAAATTAAGGATAAAAGAAGCTCTTGGAAAACAGTAACCAGAGGAATTCCTCAAGGCTCATGCTTAGGCCCACTATTATTCAATATCTTCATTAATGACCTGTTTCTTAATATAAAAAAGGCAGAATTATTTAACTATGCAGATGATAATACACTCAGCACAAGCGGAAACTCCTTTGATATAGTCACTAATGTACTAATCCAAGATTCACAGAATGCAATAAAATGGTTCACAGAAAATTTTATGCAAGCGAATCTAAATAAATTTCAATTAATGTTTCTTAAACCGAGTCACTCCCCTATCACCGCACCAGCCTTTTTGAGGCTAGATGATGCCACCATAGACACCGATAATGAAGTTATATTGCTCGGTGTTAGGATCGATAACAAACTAAATTTAGATTCACATGTATCTAATCTATGTAAAAAAGCAGCACGACAATTAAAAGTTTTAATGAGATTTAAAGGTCTACTTGGTCCTAAAGAAAAAGAAATATTATTTAAAACATTCATATTGTCAAACTTTAATTTTTGTCCTGTTGTATGGAATTTTTGCAGTAAAACGTCACGTAATAACATTGAAAGAATTCAAGAACGTGCATTAAGATTTCTGCTTATCCTGAATTATTAAAAAAGAGTGGATTCAAGACTCTACATTTGAATAGATTAAAGAAAATGGCTATTGAAGTTTTCAAATGTATCTATAAACTAAATCCTTCCTTCCTAAATGCAATGTTTCATGTAAAAGAGAATGTGCAGAATTTAAGAGATCCATCTATTTTATTTGTTCCAAGATTTAAGACGATAAGATATGGCAAAAAAACATTTACTTATTATGGTGCTCATTTATGGAATTTGCTACCTAATGACATGAAACAATGTATTGACTTGGATGGTTTTAAAAATTTACTGCATACTTGGGAGGGGCCAGCATGCTCATGTAATATATGTAATTTGTGATATCTAAGTACTATTATTTTATAGTATTATTTTATTGATTGTTATTGCTATTGTTTTAATTGTTTAATTTGTTTTGTCACATAATAGCCACTGAGCTAGTGTTTTTATTGTTAACTCTGTGACATAAAATAAAGATTTTTATTATTATTATTTATTATTATTGATCATCACAGTTTAAATCACCGACATTTATTAATTGATCTTGTAGAGGGCTATGATGTTGAGACAGACCAGGAGGAAGCACCTTCTCTGTATAAGAATTCTCCATATTTTGATGATAACTCTTTAATTAACATTATGCAAGCTAAAAAAGAAATTTTTACAATTCTGAGTCTTAATGTACAATCTATACAAGCTAAATTTGATGAATTGAAAATTATCTTGAAATGTTACATTCTTCCAACTGCCACTTTAATGTTATATGTTTACAGGAAACCTGGTTAACTGAATTGCATGATATTTCTCTTTTAGCCCTTGAAGGACACAACTTGATAACAGGTTTTTGCCTCATGCAGTGCTCATGGTGGAGTATGCGTGTATTTAGATAAAAAATTTAACTATAGAAATGTTGACCTTGACATAACAAATAACTCTGAGGTGTGGGATGGTCAATTTATAGAAGTTTTTAGCAATGATAGACTCAACAGTGAACTCTTTTATAAATGACATGAACATTGTTCTAAGTAACTTACAGAGAACCAGAAGTAATGCTGTAATTATGGGTGATTTTAAAATTGATTTGTTAAAGTTCCAAGAGAGACCAATTATTCATGAATACTTCAACACTTTTTCTCAGTAATGGGTATATCCCTAAAATCACTTTTCCTACCAGAATAAACAAACCACAGCAGCACTCTTATTGTAACATTTTTGTTAAATTGTCAAATAATCTTTCAGAATCAACAGCTGGAATCTTAACACATCACATTTCAGATCACCAACCATATTTATCAGCCTAGACTACCATATGCACAACGAGCGCAGATAATAATAAGTTTATTAAAATTGTTGCTAATGACAGGCTATCCATTAACAATTTTAAGCAGGAAATTTTAAATCTTAATATTAGTGAGCACATAGATGCTGCAATTACTGGTAATCAAATAACAACTATGATATAATGAATGAAATGATCTGTGGCGCTATCAACAAACACTTACAAACTAAGACTGTTCGATTTAACAAGAAGAAACATAGAAAGAACAAGTGGATGACACAAGGGATAATGCATTCAATACGATATCGAGATAAACTCTATACTAAATTGCATAATACCCCTAGAAATAGTGATGAATATGTAACAAAGCAACTCAACCTTCGAACATATAATCGCATACTTAAACAAAACATTCGTAACGCAAAGAAACTTTACTATCATGATTGCTTCAATAGATTTAAAACTGACATCAAGAAAACATGGAACACTATTAAAGAAATTCTGAATAAGAATAAAGCCAAAGATGACATCCCTTCTTGTTTTATAATTGACGACACACCTATAACTAATATTGAAGCAATAGCTAATGAATTGAACAGATATTTCATTAACATTGAACCAAAACTGGCTGAAACTATCAGTTCACCTAGCAATAAACATTTTACTGACTATATTAAAAGTCCTTTTCCAGTTAATTTTTCATTTAGTAGTGTTAACACAGAAAATGTTAAACATATCATAAAGGAACTTAACCTAAGTCAACTTCAGGTGTAGATAGACTGTCTAACAAACTCTTAAACGAAATTAAAGATGAAATTTCGGAAGTGCTCTCTATAATTATAAACCAGTCTTTTCATAGTGGTATCTTTCCTGACAAACTAAAAGTTGCTAAGATAACACCAGTATATAAAAAAGGCGAAAACAATAAATTTGATAATTAAAGATGAAATCTATACTGCCTAGTGTGTCCAAGTTGTAGAGAGGATCATGCACAATCAACTTCATACTTTCCTTACCCAGACTAAAATTTATTATAAAGCCAGTATGGTTTTAGAACTCAGCACTCTACTGAATTAGCTACTTTTGACAGAAATACAAATCAAATGGATTCAAATCAAATACCTATAAATATATAAATAGACCTTTCTAAGGCGTTTGATACTCTTAATCATGACATTTTATTACATAAATTACAATATTATGGAATTCGAGATACTTCTTTAAACTCTATAAAAGTTACCTCAGTAATAGAAGTCAGTTAGTCATTATAAATGACACTCAATCAGAGCTTCTAACTATAACTACTGGTGTGCCACAAGGCTCTATCCTTGGCCCTTTATTATTTTTACTCTACATTAATGACATCCAGTATGCAAGTGATTTATTTTACCCGATAATATATGCAGATGATACGACTCTCTCTGCAACCTTGAACACATTCGGTGCATGTGAAAACAGAGAGGTACGTCTCAACAATGACCTCAATGTTGGTAAAACTAAAGCCATGCTCTTTCACACTCCTCAGAAAAGAGTTATCAAACCTAATATACATATTGAAAATTCTGTCATTGAATATGTTGATCACTTTAATTTCTTAGGTTTATAATTGACCAACACCTGAATTGGAAACCGCATACTCACCACATTATTCAGAAATGAACTAGAACTTATGCAATAATTAACAAGCAAAATACCACCTGCCTATGTCTGTGCTATTAACAATATACAACTCGCTTTTTCTACCTTACTTAAATTATGGAGTGCTGCTGTGGGGCGCAAGCTCTGGGGACTATTCAAAATCCAAAAGAAAGCTGTAAGACTTATTACCATGTCAAAGTTCAATGCGCATACTGAACCCATATTTAAACATTTAAATCTACTGAAACTGCAAGACATATTGTGCTGCAGCATGAGTTAAAATTTTGTTACAAGCTTGAAAATAATTTGCTGCCTGCATGCTTCTTAGATGGCTATTTAGAAAGAATCATGAACAACATCAATATGAAACAAGACAAAATAATAATTTGCAATACCCAGTTATCAAGCATTTCTTTGTCAAAAAGTCACTTAGGTATTGAATCCCACATACCTTTAATAATTCTCCAAGTATAGTTATAAGTAAAATCTACACTCATAGTTACAGTTCCTTTTGTAAATATGTTAACAATTATCAGATAAGCTTGTACAATCTGTTATGTGACAGAGTTGATTGTTACGTTTGCAGAGGCTAATAGCCTCCTGGTCTCATCTACACACACAGTCTTCCCTCAGTTATAATATATATTTTTTTTTAATATTCTATATTTTACTGACGCCAATACCGTAATGTGTGATAGTAAGCTCTGAGCACCTTCATCTCATCATCTCACTGCATCTCCTCATTCATTCCTTGGTGACCCCTTGCAAGCGTCAGTTTCATGGACTTTAGGGTCTCCTTCATAATTACATTCATCACTAACATCATCACTCCATTTATTGTATGTATGAATGTAAAAATGTTACAAATAATTATGAAAAATAAATAATGTCTGTCCGTCTGTCTGTCTTTTGATGAATTTGGGTCTGCTTCAGGCTCCAGGCTCAATTGGGAAAGAACAATTGGTTAGTGATGAAGTAACATATTATTATACATAAAAAGAACAAGAACTAATTATTCTCACCTTGCTAGGGGTACCAATAGGAAAGAATGTTGAAGGTAATATTTGGAAATGTATAACAGAAAAGATATTACAAAAGCTGTCTTTGTGGAAACGAAGAAATAAATCTGTCTATGACATAAAGTGTTGATTATAAAGAGTTTAGGAATTTCCCAATTGCTCTTCTATAGTGATTATCTTATGATCAGTGAGAAAAAATTACTAAATTGGAACAAATAATTTTATATGACTTCTGGTGGGATGGGAAAAAGAGTTGAATTAAAAAAGAAGTATGTGTCTCACCTAGAGAAATGGAGGTATTGGTATGATTGATTTAAGGAGAGCTTTAAAGTTCAAAAGATTAAATGGGTAAGAAGAATTTTGCAAGTGGAAGATAATACTGAATGGACTTTTTTCCCATTAAAAAATATCAGATGTTTAGATCAAAAATTTGCTACAGAGTTTTTCAATCTCCGTGTAAATGATTCGCGATTTATTATGAAAAATGTTGATATAACAGAACTTTTATCGCTCATGTATAGATACATTCCAAGAATTGTGCCGTAAATGTAAGGTTGAAACAAATCAGGAAATAATCTGGCGCAATAATAATATAAAGTTTAATGGTAAATCTCGATTTTGTTCACTGAGAAATATTTTAAAAAATGGTAAGTTAGATGAGCATGGTATTTATGAAAAGTTGCAATATAAGGCAAGTTTCATTTTTGATATTCAAAAGCTTGACAGTTGCAGGAACAGTATGCTGGCAACACGATTCAAAATGCACAATGACAAAGATATTGCATTTTTAGACCTTTCCAGCAAAGAATTATGTAAAATTTAAAGGTTCTATTAAGTACTATATGGTACTGACAACCGCAATAGTGCTAAATTGATTTTTGCTATCGTATTGACTGTGATTGACATTATTATGTATGCTATTACAGATGTAACTCTGAATATAATAATTGTTTATTCATAATTGTTTATTCATAAAAACATGTACAAAAATAAAAACAAAAGGTGGCGAGTGTTAAAATTAACAATAGTAGCTCCCCCTACCTGGGAAATGATACAAGCCAATTTTCTTCTTAAAACAGTTTACAGAATTACTATTAACAATTTCATGGTCAAGATAGTTCCGATTATTAACAATTCTATTTATCCAAGACATTTTTCTTTTTTCGGTGCGACAAAATGTGTATATAAATTTCTGTTATGACCTCTAAGCCTATTGTTAAATTTATAAGAATCATTTACTTCTATTATAGTAACATCATTAATTAATTTATAAAATAAGATAAGATTAGTCCTTAGCCTTCTTTCTTCTAGAGTATTCATTTTACACATTTCCAGCCTATCCGAATGTGTTTGAGAGTAAAATAATCTTCTTGTAAAATATTTCTGCACTCTTTCGATCTTATCAATATTACCTTTAAGTATTGCGACCAGACTATGACTAGTGTGTTCCAGAATAGGACGAACATATCTCTTATACATAGTAACAGAAAAATCAGTAGCATGGTTTCTAAAAGTAGTGAAGATATTTCTAATAATGAAATAACTTTTTTTGATAACAGATGAACAATGTTTAGTAAATTTTAAGTCTGACTGGATTGTAACACCCACTTCTTTGATCGAAATTAACTTTTTCAATTACATTTCCATTTAAAGAGGAGTCACATAAAGAAGTCCCAATACATAGATGTTTCGTCTTGTCAGGATTCAATTTCATTTGCCACTTACTGACCCATTCAAAAATTCTATTAAATCTTCCTGCAAGAGTTGACAATCAGCCCTGCTTCTTATGGCTTTAAAGACTTTCGTGTCATCCGCGTACATACTAAGGTTACTATGATATACAACATTAGTAAGTCTGCTGAATATAGGAGAAATAATAAGGGGCAGAGTACCGTCCCTGTGGCACACCAGATATTACATTGGCACTTGATGGTCCATTGTTCTGCTGTCATATGTCATGAGAATTTATTTACACACCACATGTGAAATCATGGAAGACTTAAAAGGCACTGAAGTTGACTGATCTTTATGAATTCATATCCCTTTTAAATAATTTGCCTTAGAGATCAGTAAATTGTTTAATATGTCTCATCAATGCTCCCTTGTCTAGCTATACATGTTGTGCACACATAATCAACCATACAAAACACATTTTAGGATCACATCGCATTTCAGAATAACTTGTCAAGCTATCCAGGATCCCACATAAATATTCAGTCATCTGGATGTGTGAGTCAGTCCATTTACAAATGCCTTTGTCTGGGATTATTGCGTTAATGAAATCAATGTTTACTGATAAACCATATTTATATAATCCACTAAGTAGAACACATGCAGATAATTTGTTGACATTTACATGACATTTTTATTGACATTTTAATACACAGTTATATTGCCCAATCATATTCCTTGCCTGTTGGGACATAAATACACAAATTTTACATACCTAGTATATATAGACTATAGAAATACTCAAAATCAAATTTTGTCAAAAAACATTATAAAACCACCAATGATGAGGCTTAACTAGTTCAAAATCAAGTAAAAATGATCAAAACATGCAACAGAGTCAATTCAACAAGGCTGCAAAAGTACTTACTACTATATCATGTAGTCAAAAGTGTTTTGTCACACTCTGTAAACCAATTTTTGGCAAAACACACCTAACCTAATATGAACAGAATTGTCATGGAAATTGAAAAATAACATTCTCTCATTAATATCCATCTCAGTAAATTAACTCTGCCCAATTATTGACTTTTTATACCCCGATTTCAGCATGAAAATGAGAGTGTGATAAACCAAAATCTTAAAAATGACATTACTCAAAATTCTCCCAATAGAATTTTTTTTTTTGTCTTAAAATGTTCTCCTGACCTTCCTATATAATCGTGCACTTTTAGTTTTCGGGCTTCATTTCGAAAATCCTAAAAAATTTTAAGGACACACTGTGATACAGTATCGAAACATTTCGAATAATCTAAATAGACAATATCTGTAATTAACTTTCTATCAAAATTTAAAGTCCACTTGTCCATGCATTCTAATAAAAGTCACAGTTGACTTTTTAGGAATAAAGCCATGTTGTTCTTTTGGTATTAAATTATTACCATACATAAACTGCAACAGTTGAGGTCTAATATTCTCTCTAAAACTTTACAAAATACAGAAGTAAGACTGACTGGTCTACACTGACACATTTTTTGTGGGTCACCCTTTTTAAAGATGGGGATTATATGTCCAACCTTCCAATCAGTAGGTACAGTGCCATCTGACAATGACTTATTATAAACTTTACATAATGGATCAGCCGATATTTGCAAGTATATTTTTAATAAAACCGGCAGTAAACCCATCTGGACCAGGAGAAGAGTTGGTCTTAGCTTCAATACAATTTTTATCATCTCTCTGATGTCACAATTGAAATGATCAATTCTTTCTTGACAATTAAAATCAAAACTAGCAGTATATTAATAATCTTCAAACAAATACCGAAGAGAATAAGCAGAAAATTCATTAGCTTTCTCCTGATGCAATATAGCTAGCGAGCCGTCAGACCTTTTAAAACTCGGAATAACAGTTTTCATCTTGGTCTGGCTTTAACATACCCGTAAAATTTATTTTAATTGCTTTTTTCAGAGAAAATTCTTTTTTCGTAATTGCACTTGGCTTTCAGAAATTCACTTTTAAAGAAATAGCTGACCTTTTATATTCAAAGTGAGTCATCATATTTTAGATTGGACATATTAACGCAATTTGCGTTGTTAATAGAACGTAGTTCTTCAATTTGCCATTAAACCATGGAAGATTTTTTCTGTCTCTTGGAGTTACAAATGCTCCTGTGAGTTAATGTAAAAAATTAGGGTAAATTATCATAAATCTGATTACTACTCAATATTCTGTGGACAAAACAATAATTTCCTTTAAATATTCATTAAAAATATAAAAAAATTTGTCTCAGGCTGGAAATATTTGTGCTTCATGCAAGTTTCAGTCAATTATAGGCAATAAATAGCCTATAAATAGCCATATTTGGCATCCACCCCACTGGACCCAGCCACTATGGCAACAGCTAAAACAAAACTAATTTTTTAATATTGCTTTCTGAGGCCTCCAAAACCAATTATCTGCAGGGACAATTTTGAGATAGCCCATTTTTTTGGCTAAAAAAGGCAATGTGGTGTTTTCCCGCCAAAAATGAGGCTGAAATTTTGGCGGGAAACCAGTTTTTTGCTATTTTTAGCTCAAAAAGGGCTATCTCAAAATTGCCCCTCCACAAAATTGATTTTTTAGCCTTAGAAAACAATATTAAAATTAGTTTTGTTATAGCTTTTGCCATAGGGTGGCGCCAGGTGTAGGTGCCAAATATGGCTATTTATAGGCTATTTATAGGCCTATAATGTCCTTAAATGGCAAAAACAAAATATTTCTAGCATGAGACAAAAAATATTAATTTTCATGACCATTTTTAAGAAATAATCGTTCTGTGGCTTAAAACATTACAGGGAATTAATAATTTGGAATTTTGGCAATTTTTGTCTTAATTTTTACATTAAGTCACTGGAGTGGTACAAAAATGTACACTACAGTATTCAAGATATTTTTAAGAGCAAGCCAATAATCGTTAGCAGACGTACAGTCCGAAAAATTCATCCCAGTATCAATGTAATCAGAAATGCATTGATTAGATTGTAGTTCGCTTTCTGAAGCAAGGCTTAGCAAAATGGCTTTCCGGAATTTTTCTGAGCAGGGGTCAAATGACATCACAGGGAGATGTAATCGCTATTGGCAAATGGTGGTTCAGGAGTAACTTTGCTTACAATACCTCTCTGTCTAGAGTACTAAGTCTGGCATGTCTTCCCGACGTGTTGGAAAGTCAATATACTGTTCCGCTGCCAGTCTGAAGCAGTAAGTTAGGAATTCTTGTGAAATTCTAGACCGGGCTGTTAACTCGTTCCCACAAATGTCCGGCAAATTGAAATCGCCTATGATCATAAAAAGTTTTACATTTTCCAGAAAGTCATAAATAACCTGAACAATTGCATAGAATTTTCAATATCAAGTATCAGGTTGTTCTATAGACCAAAACATATCTAACATAATTTGAACCTGAGCCTTGAATATCGACAACAAGAAATTCACATCTGTCAACAGCACCTTTGATATTAATTTACATGGAAATTGTTCTTAACAGCTAATAATACACCACCTCCATTTTCAATAGTCTATTTTGAGTAAAAAACATGGAATTTATCGTCAAATGCAATTAACTGAGTATCGTCTTTACACCAGGTTCTCAGTAATAGCAACAATGTCACAATTATAATTATTTAACACTTCTGAAAGTTCAGTTTGTTTGTTTAAAATGCTCCTAGCATTTAAATATAAGAGCCTATCTGTGGAGGGAGCTGGCCTGTTCCTATGCTCTCACAGATGACGCCTTCCTCTGGCCATAGAATTGATAAATTCCTATTAGCTGAATGCAGTATTAGTGTGTTAGTACTAGAACTAGAATTTACTTATTGCTTATTTTTCTATTGATCTTGATTTTACCTGTCCAAATCATATTTCTACTGTTTGTAACTGACTTTTTGGTCAAATGTGAAATTTTCAATGTCAATAAAACGTATATATATATATAAAATGTTTTTACTTATTGATTAAACTACAGAAAATTTAAATCAAACAATACGGGATGAGGAAAATTCAGAGGCTAGCAATTAGACTTTGCATGTGTACACTTGTAAATTCAACTAGTTCTCAATTATTCCCAATGAATTTATCGGGAAGAGCATATCACCAGACATTACCTGGAATTTTGAAGTCTGTAATTTTTAAAGATTCTGCCATCACCTTTCATTTATGATTAAATAATAAGGTAAACGGGACAAACTGTGGACTATTGCTTCCTATATGTAAACTTTAAGGACTTAGACAACAAAGACATCTAATTTTATCAACTATTAACATGGCCAGTTAGTGGGAGTTGTAGGAGCTAATTGGGAATTACATCAGGGAACAGGCAATCAGCAGGAGGTAGCGGGGCACACTGGATGTGTGAAAATTCAAAGGAAATCTGAGCGATACATATTTAAGGTGGCTCGCTACTCATGTGAAATGGTTGTTAAACGCACATTCACAGCGCAGCCAGCAGCCCTATCTGTCATGACGTCACCACAGCAGTAGAGCTCTGCTGACACTTTTTCAGCATCTTTTTTACTTCGGAGAATTGCGTGCGTCGGCCGCTTCGTTTGCGATTTGCGTCACATCTACTGGGGTTAGAAACTTCTCGTTTAGAGCATTATATGCGCCATGAAGAGGACTATTTACAACCGGATTTTCACTTGATACTCATGACAGAATTTTTTAACAGATGATTTTAGGGAAGCAGGTGTAATTTCTCGAAAATGACTTGTGATAAAAAAAATATGTAATATCAATTTCAAGTGTGGTAGGAAGCTTGTCAGATATCATCATATTGTTTCCCACTATTTTTGGAGTACTGACAAAGAAATACAAACCTATCTCGTCAATTTTTTTTAGCACTATGTTTTATAAAAAAGTTATAACTTTTCAAATCAAAACTTTATATCCGAGCCCCTTGGAAATCCCTTTATATTAAATATGTCTTTCTGAAACTGTCATTATCTTTTATATAAAACTGTCCTCTTTAATTCCATGCTTCAATTATTAACATAGCATGAATGGCCACTGAATGGCATGGAAAACTTCACTGCAAAAAATTCACGAAAAAAATTGAGTTTTTTAGGTAGTGTGTACTGACATTCTTTTAACATTACCTCCAATATTTGAAAGAAAGGCTGGTAGCGACCACTTTCTTTTATCTATCCTTGCTATAAACTATTTTTTGGATCATTTTAAACTATTTTAAAGAAATCCAATCTTGGAAAGTTCATGAGTATCGAGCCACCTTAAATGGTCCCCAAAAGAACTACTTTTCTAAAGATGGCCACCATTCAAAATCTTTCCCTCTTAAGGCATACATTTTTTCAGATAGGTATATGAACCCAACTTCAATGAAAATTTTGAAACAATTTCCAGGCTTCTAACTTATTTTGTCAAGATGTGATAATTTTTCATAGAAAAATGGGAATATCCGGGTTTATGCATTTACTGTATTTAAAAATGTGTTAATTTTTCTGTTCTTCCTACAAGTGATAGCAGCTTTATATCCTAATCATTAACATATTGAAATATATATTTCCTTGGATTCTCCTGTAAGGTTTTGGCCACTAGGGGCTCTTCGGCATACCAAATTTAAAACATCAGTATCTCAGCAACCGTTGGAGTCAAAATTTCCAAATCTGACAGGGTCATAGTAGCACATTTGGAATCTTTTCTCACAAATTGTCGTCAAAATCCACGTTACGGTTTTTAAGTTATGAAAGAAATTGCGAAATGCACTTTTTTCACTCTTTTCCTCAAACGTCGCACTCGGTTATAGTATTGGCTTGGAAAAAGTGCAGCTGTGCTCCTTTTGCATTGAATTTTCATGTGTATGTAGCTTTTAAATTCCAATAAAATTTTAAAATTTTTTTACCCCTCATTTTCAACATTTTTTTGGCGCCAAAACGCAAAAGTAGGGGAATCGTTCAAGTTACGCCAACTGTTTTTTTTTTTGCCCCGTCGTTTTGTTTTGGGAACAGATTTGTGCTATATCAAAGCATTTTCTTCAAAACTTTTTGTGATACAATTTTTTTGAAAAAACCTTTTCAAATCATCGGCATACTTTTCC
>JAPTHN010000123.1:631197-804763 GCA_026936325.1 Platynereis dumerilii
CTGATTGCTTCAGTTGATATTAAATCAGTCCTCAAGACGACTCTGAATGGCTTCAAATCTCTGAAAGCTAAATTATCACACCTTGACCAAAAGCATTGTATGTGATAAAAGTAAAGGACTATCGGAATTACATTTTACTAGTGGGTCGAGGGTGGTAGTTTCTACAGTTTTACTTCAGTGGGAACCATCTTTTGCACATGATTTGGGGCAATGGGAATATTTCCCAACAGGGTACCAATTTTTCAGGCATGTTTCAAGGGAGGTACTTATTTTTCAACAATATGCTTAATTGTCAATGAAATTTTAAGAAAAGAAAATTGTGGTACAAGAAATATTTGTGAAACCAAAGCGGGGTATCACTTTTCACAGAAAGTTCCATCAAACTCCCCGAACCCCCCCCCCCCCCCCCAGTCATAATTCTGAATGATCCCTTAGAATAGGGGGATGATCCAGTGATGGTGCTAACATTCATTAGAAAATCATAATAGGGTTCAAACCAGGGTCCCAGCAATTTGTAGCAAATTATCATGTTTTCTGGGCAGAGTCCTGATCTGAGAAAATGTTACACACATGTTTGTTAGTTTTCTGTAAAAAAATAATCATAGTATGAGACTTTGAGAATGTGTGTACTAAAAATGTGTGAAACGCTAACAGAAATCTCACTTGAAACAGCTAGAGTCAGTTCCATTGAGGAGATCAATGGATTAGAATGTCATGGTCACTCATGTAAAACGCTTTGTCACTTTTCAGGAGAGAGTGGTGTCACACCTTCTCTCAACCAATGAAAATTGCAGGAAAAATTATGTATTTTCTTCCACAAATGTCTACATATTGAAATCATCTGTAAGGCTTGAAACAGGCAGATATGAACATTTGGCTATTGATGACAGAATTTGTCCAACATGTAATAGTGAGGTTGAGACGCAGGAACATGTTCTTATACGTTGTAGTACATATGATGATATCAGAAAATATATTGTAACTCATGCCATGTCAGTATATAACGAGTTTGTTTCCCTGAGTGATACTGAAAAACTTTGTTTTTTCTTAAATAATGAGAAGATGTGTTTTGTTAGTGCCAAAGCCTGCTTTAATATACTATCTTTGAGAAGGTCAATCCTCTATGGTTTTAATTAGTAATAATTCAAATACTATCATAACTGCTTGTTTTTAACTATGATAGGATTTTAACTGCCATGTTTTTAACTGTGATATGATTTTAACTGCCATGTTTTTAACTGTGATATGATTTTAACTGCAAGTTTTTAACTATGATATTTTCTAATTTAGTATCTGTGATATATGTTTGTATTTTAAAATTGTACTGTCTCCCATATCTCTTTTTAGAGAGGCCTGTTTTTTATAATGTCACTTGTTTTTAGTTTGTTGTATACAAGGTGAGACATAAACAAAATATTTATCTTTATATATCCATTCTTGGGGAAAGCTGTGGAATGAAAGAAGTTGCCAACAGTCTCTTACTTTGATATATGTAGACAAAATGAGTTCAGGTTCCTGTTGATTTTTGCATTTCTGTGAGCCATAATCACACATGGTTAGTCATGATCATTAGACTGGTAGGCAAACATATGTTATATACAATGTAGATAGTGGATGGTGAGGAGACCAATATTGAGTTTTATTGGCCGAAGCAGTAATATTACCTGCTAAGGCCAATAAAACTCAATATTGGTCGACTTAACATCCACTATTTGTTATATTCTGCACCAAAATTTTCAGACTTATACATATTTGTAAAATACTGGCCTTTCTAAAGATATATATACTTTTTTTATATGAAATGTACTTAACTTTTCCCTATATTTGCAATGTGCAGATTTATAAAATGATAGATTGACTTTCCAAGAAGTTACATTTTGTAAAACACAGCCTTGCCCTTAATATTTGGCAATTAAGTGCATTGTTGCTGCTGAGATCATAGGGGTGTGCCAATATCACTCTCCACTAGCCAATAACACTTTTAAGACACCAATATCATTATTCGTTGGCGTGGTGAATGACGGATCTACTGCAACATGATTGGCCTTAAAATTGTGATGCAGAATATATGCTGTTATTGATTCATGATAAGATCCAAAGAAATGTATGGAATATTTCGATATGGGATGATGAGTCATCATAGGCATGATTTGTATTAACCTGTTCAGCCTCTGGCAGTGATTGGTCCACTTGCAAAGATGACAGCTTATCCGCCTTAGTTGAGATGGAGAGTTTTTTACAGTGAAACACTTTGATATAGAATTAAAGTGGACTGTGGTACTGTGAAAATGGCACTTCGTGACTCATGATAGCCGATGAAGTGTCATCTTCTCTACTTTCAACATGGGAAACATAAAGGCTGTTTGATTAGTCATGATCAAGAGTAAGCAATTTGACTTCTCATAACAAATTTTAGAGTTAAAATCAGATGCATAATCCTTTCGTTTGGCTGTCACCAACAAGTGGGATAAGTCTCCTTCAATCAAATTAACATTGAAAGTATTGGGTTTGATAATGACAAATCATCAGCATGATGACACACGAAGTGCCATTTTCACAGTGCCTAAGTCCTCTCTAATTCTATATCATAGTGTTTCGCTGTAATTCTATATCAAAGTGTTTCGCTGTAATATGAGAGTTTTGCATGCCTGAGACATGCTTTGAATGATCCTTGAATATTACTATCTGACATAATTATAGCCTAGAGATTCATTGAGCCAGAATACTGTTGCCAATAGCTATTCAATTGACATTGATCTCTTAGTTAAACGGATTGCTGACATGAAGGATCAACCAAGTGATGTATGGGGAGGCTCTGGTTTTATCCCAAGGACAACCTTTTTTTTTTGCAGAGCAGAGACAAACTTTTAAAAAATTCACATTTAATATCAATATACACATAATAATGGCTCTTCTATATTTCATTAGCTGAACAAACTATTTTTCATCATGAAAAATTCAACAGCTGTCAGACAGAATCTATTGAGCATGCTGTGGACTCAGGGGTGCCGGAACAGGGGGGGGGCAATTTCCCTCCTGCCCTTGTCCAAGGGGGGCAGGGGGGGGCAAGGGGTGCCCTTTAGATCTTAAAGAAAACAACATTTTTTGGCCTCATTTTAAAATTTTTGGCAAGATTAGTGAGTGTACATTCAATATTATTAATGCAACTGTATTGTAATTTTTTCACGCAAAATTGGCGCGAATATGATTTGCCTTTTTTCGTCTGATCCCCCTGCCGCCCGGAATTCCTTCCGGCATCCCTGTGTGGACTGTGGTCAGACTGCTCATGGTCCTCTCACCAAACAGCAACACTGCAACATCCAGAAATGAAATATAGATGGAGCCACTTGTGTCATGATGGATGTCATGGACTCATGATGCATTCTTCGGATCTTACAAACCAACAGGTGTCGTGATCATGAATCATCAACAGCATATATGTTTCCTATACTAATGTAATGATCATGACAAATCATGGGCGATTATGACTCACAGAATGCAAAAATCAACAGGAACCTGAACTCATTTTGTCAAAGTGACTAATCTGAGGTGTGTAACAGTAGATGCTACTAATGAGAATTAGCAGCAAAAAAGTAATAGCTGCTTCAGTAGAATTCCTTAGTTCTGTCTATTCGTCTCAATATTTCATGCATAAGTTTGTTGACGCATGCACAACAAAGTTCATCAGTGTCACTGTCTGGTGGTGCACACTGTCAGTCTGTCACCCTACTCCTTTGCTTAAAGGATACTGTGGGGTTTCATTTTACCGTAGATTATGTGGCCTTGTGCTGTTGCGATTGCTGGTAAATATAGCTTTGAGAATCTTGGATGTCATTGATCTGAAAACAAAATTTCATGAACATATCTCTCAGCTTAACATCACAGATCATGCTATACAGATGCTCCACTTCCATTGGGCTCCATGGTGTTAGTGTGCCCAGCAGCGACACACTGTGGCTGGGGAGAACTGGGCCATGTAAACCCATGTGCAGCATGCTGCAGACCAGCTTTCCAGTGCAAATCTTAATGCACCCCAGCTTATGTAAAGGGTTTATGAGGTCAAGGTACTACAGCAGGAATATTTTCAAGACATTTATGATCATATAACAAGCTGATAGATCCCTACCAAAAGAAAATATATAACAGCTGTTTAAGATACATCGGTTTTAAAAGTTTATTGAGATATATATAAACAGATAAAATACATAAATACATTGGTTCTGAAGTCAAAGTTTACAAATAAAACTAATTTCCACATGTATATCAAATGTAGTAATTGTATGTAATCTATAAAATCATTAATATGCTTTATGCATAATGGATTATATACAATAAAATTATAAAAATGAGACACATATGAAGTGTATAGAAAATGTACAGGCTAATGTTGTAGGCCTATTTTATTACATGATAATATTATATACATGTATATACAAAATATTTGAGATGTGAGGCAGTAAAATGCACCTTAAAAATAACATGTGTCAGACATAGACATACATATATACATACAGCTTACATTAAGATATATTGTAATTAGTCCTATAATGTTATACAGTTAAGTAAAAGATGTTTTTCTTCTTGAGATAGTCGTACCTTTAAAATCGTCAATCAAACATAATTGATTTTAAAATGCTTTATTGATGAGATAATTTGAGATATTTTCGATTTCGTTTTTGATTAGGGGCCATGATAGACCTATTTTGTTCTTTCAAAAAGTGGTGCAATCTCACCCTGGCGAACAATGAGATTAAGTACTGTACTGCAACTTGACAATTTGGCAACTGACAAGACACTTCTGACAAATCAACATCACCCAGCAATGCCTTCAACAAATTGTGGAAAACCCTTTCAATTTGGATGCAAGAAATTCTCTTTCGAAATGAAAGTTCTAAATCTGACACTGTGTTGATCATTAATGGACTAGGATATATTAGCCCTTGATTAGGAGACAAATGTTCATACTGTTTTCTGCCAAGGAACTGGTAGTTGCTTGTTGTTGCATTACTTGGTGTTGTCTTCCAGAGATCAGAGCAGGTGGGACAGTTTGCAAACTTTTGCTCTGTCTTTCTTATGAGGTACCCAGTGATATATGTGATAACATTGCTGTCCTGACAATCAAGCTTGTCTGGTTCTGATGATGAGCATTCAACAAGCAAATCCCCAGTGTCACTTGGCAGGACAGGTATTTCTTGGGGAAGGTTTGTGTTTTCTAATGAGGGTCTGACACTGCCAGTTTGCTTTTCTGACCTGAAACTTTCTACACTTATGAGAAATTCATCCAAGTCATCCTCACAATTTTTGTTGCCTACAGGTGCAAGTATTTTACTCACAGTAATTTGCCTGTAAGCGGCATTGAACTGCACGGTGTTTGGATTGTCACCATGTCCGCCTCTGAACCTGACCTGCGAAAAGAAATTCTCTAATTTATCTTGGTTCAATCTTCTCGTTAATAGATAATCTAAATTGTACTTGCTGTGAAGTTCTTCCCAAATAAGCTTGATGCTATTGATGTTGAGCTGCCAGCCAATAACTGAAGGCAATTGTTTGCTGTTTGTCTTTCCTGGCACTTTAAGATCTTTCAGCAAAAGCATACATGAATCTAAAAATTCAAAATGAGATGATTTATCAGTTATGCCTCTTCTAAGCAGAGGGCTTTTTTTCTGATTGTGGCACTATTGACACATCGAAGAGGGTATTCATATCATTGATGAACTTAGATGTTGCAGGTGCATTGCTGTCTGAGCCCCATTTGCCAAGGTCATACAAGGTGTCCATGGCAGCTGCCACTGTCCTGCTCAGTACCTGGGTGGCTAATCTGACTGACATGGTCTTGAAAGCCGGTATCTTCACATGTTTGGATGTTAACTTTGGCACCATTCTAATATTTCTGACAGAATCAAAATTAAACAAATCCTCGACATATTTCCATCTTATAGATTTTCCATCCAATTCAAAGCCATGTTTTTTCAAATTATTTCTTATGTTTTTTATCAAATGAGGAGGGTCATACAAAACATAAGTTTTTTCCCCATCATGGTCAAGAAAGTACGGCTTCTCAGAAGTGACACCAAGTTCATTTACCATTTGCCTATTGTTACTGCCCTGATCACAAATGAAAATCTTGACTTTCAGACCAGTCTCAGCTACCTTTTCAATACAATTCAGAGCCAAGGTTTTTAACTTTTTACCTGAGAGAGGCCCACTTGACAAAACATACCCTACAGGCTGTTTCCACCTTTCATCAATTCCTGATATCATAAAAACACCTGCATGATTAGCAATTTTGATTGTCCTTTGACCATTACCAAAATCTTCCAACCCATCTATCTGATCTAAAACTTGGTTGTATTGGAGAGATTCCTTAATTGACACTTCATCATATAATAGCGTGCATATGCTTGATGAAGTTTTCAAATTGCTGACCTTCACTTTCAGAGCGTCAAGCACACCTTGATTGAACCCTGGCTTCATTGCCATGTCTTGTAATAATCTCCTCAATGTCGATAATGACGGCAAAGCAAATACTTTTCTAAGCAATTTGTAGCATTTTGGGCTGGCATGGTACATCTGCAAAGCAAAGGTCTTTTCTTCACTGCTCCACCTGAAGCCAGGACGTCTTGTGCCAGACAAACGAATCTGCGCCACCACAAACTTAAGGGAATTTCCGGACAAATAGTTCTCTAATTGGCTAATTAACTTAGCTTTTGCAATCTTGGTGGTGACTTTGGTGCTGGTTACTTTCTTGCGCCTCTTCTTCTTTTCATCTGTCAATTGCTTCTTCAGGATAGTTATCTGCTGCTTCAGTTGTCCTACAGTTACTTGGTCATCATTTGTGTCGGCATCAGGGTAATTCCAGGCACATTCTGCAACTTTTGTCTTCTGTTTCTTCGATTGTGCTTCCCGATATGTTGGTCCTTTCCGCTTACCTGCAAGCGTTGCAGGGGGGTTGGGTGCATTAATTACAGTCGGTAAGGCATTCCAATTCAATCCAACATGCACATCTTCCTTATTCTTGAACTGGGATAGTTCAAAATGTGAACTGCATACTCTGTAATTGTTGTACAATTTTTTGTCGGGTATTGCATCCAGACTGGCGTTTCTCAAATTGACTTTCCACTTCAGAAACCTAAAAATCAAAACCAAATTTAATTTAATGACACGTGTTAACTTATTTGGTTTAATTATTGCAATCATACAAAAAACGTATATATTAAAAAGATGTAGCTCCATATTAACTTGCTCCATGGTGATGTATAGAATAAGTGAAGCTGAAACGTGTACGTCACATACAATTACTTTAATTGATTCAAGTCATGCACGGTGAGCATATGATCTGATTAAGGCATCTTTAACAAAATGAAGTTAATCACTCACCTTTCCTTTTCTTGGTCTTTCTCAGGATTAGGAAATCTGTGATAAGCACATCTTTGTTAAGTTCTCCATAATTGTAACAGTTGATGGCACAGCATTCTTTTCCAAAACGTTTCTTTTTCATTTTAGACATGATCCCTCTATGCTATCATTCGTGATTCTGTGTTGTTTCCTTGGTAAATACCAAGGAAACCAGGATTTTAGAAATGTATATGTGAAAATACTTACCTTTTGATTTATTGGCACACATCTGGTTGGGTTTATCATGGTTTTAGGGTTAAAATGTTTAAAATGTTTTAAAACAGCTCTGGAGCTGGCCTGCCTTTCTCAGTGTTTCTGGTCTATTTTAGGATAGATTATACTGCATGTTTCCTGGATCCTTTTAAGGGGTAGAAATGCACATGTGATTTATAACACTGAAGTCAGGAAGGGCTAACTATTGTGAGATAAACCAGAAATGGTTTGTCACACATATATCATTCTAATGACTTGTTGAATATGCTCTGAATTCAACACTCTTTCAAAGGAGCTAGTGCAGTAAACTGCTCCAGACCAGTCCACCCGTGAGATGGCGTTGGGGGTATGATAAAGCTGAGTGGAGCATCTGTATAGCATGATCTGTGGCTTAACTGAAGTAAATGGTTAGAAGGTAATTTTTATAGGCATCTTATTAGATTGTAACCATTTAAGATGTTGGTGAGCATATATTTGAAAATGTCTGCAAAACCAATGTTTTTCCGATAGCAACAATTAATACATATTGCTTGGCAGAGGCAACACACATTTCCTTCCTTCCTTCTTTCCTTCTGTAGTATTTTTATTCTTTTTACCTTCAGCGAACAAAGTTCGAAGAAGGTATTGTAATCACTTGGATAAAATTGCTGTCCGTCCGCCGTGCCTGCAGGCGTTTGAGCAGCGGGCGGATAGATCATTTCCGGGCCAGCACGCAACCTCTATTGAGTGTACATGGATTCAATTTGGTACACATGCAGCCTGTATAGTCTAGTTGTGCCTTTTGATGACCTGATGGATGGATATTCTATACTTTTTGAAATAATTAAGAAAATATAAAATGTTTGTTTGTTTGTTTCCCGGCCAAAACTCAGTCACTATTGCATGACATTGTGCAAGGATAAAACTTGCTACAGAAGTGGTCCATATCGTCTAGTTGTGCCTTTTGATGGTCTCATTGATAGATATTCTATACTTTTTGTAAAAATGAGGAAAAAATATGTATGTTTTGCTTTTCGGGCTAAGACTCAGTCACTATTGCAAGTAAATGGATAAAGTTTGGTACAGATATGGCCCATATGGTCTAGTTGTGCCCTTGAAAGGTTTGATGGAAAATATTCTATGCCTTTTGAAATATTGAGAAAAGCAACTGAAAAATTATATTTTTTGTTTCTGGTCAAGAATCGGTCACTATTGCATGTACATGGATAAAGTTTGATGCACATACGACTTATTTGGTCTAGTTGTGCCTTTTCATGGTCTCACTGACTGACATTCTATACTTTTTGCAATATTGAGAAAAAATATTAAAAATACTTTTTTTCTCATTGGAGCCATTGGAGCCAAAACTTATCCACTATTGCATATACAGCAATGAAATTTCCAACAGATATCATCTATACGATGGCTCCAATGAGAAAAAAAGTATTTTTAATATTTTTTCTCGATATCACCACTATTGCATACCTATAATATATGCTTTTTGGTAAACACACCAATTTTATGGTGTAATTGTAATCTTCTAAAGGTGTTATTCGCTGAAGGTTTTTAATGAATTCATAAACATTTGCTAAGGCTGCCACCAGTTCGCTGTTGTTGCTGCTGCTCTCACTACAGCTGAGCAATAGACCTATTTCTATGATCAGAACATTTAAAATATGTGGGAAAAACATGTATTATAATTTAGTAAACAAGCAAATTTATTGTTGTGTACCAAAAGTTTCTGAATGCAAGCAAAATTAAACTTGAGACAGTATGCAAAGTTTCAATGAGATAAATGAAACATTGCAACCTCCTAAGTAGTCAAAAGCTACCCCAGCATTCCTCTCGCAATACATGTTGCAAGCACCTGTAACAACCCACACACAACTAAAAAAATGACTCATTTCAAAGGATAACTCAGTTATTCAAACGGTATCCCAAAGCAACCTGTTTAAAATATTGTATGTGTGCCTGAATACTGAGCAATCACATTTTTACCTTCAGCGAACAAAGTTCGAAGAAGGTATTGTAATCACTTTGGTAAAAATGCCGTCCCTCCGCCGGGTGGATAGATCGTTTCCGGCCCAGCACTCGGCCTCTATTTGAATGAATGTGGATGAAATTTGGTATACATATAGCCTGCATGGTCTAGTTGTGCCTTTTGATGGTCTGGTGAATAGATCTTAAATACTTTTTGAAATAATTAACAAATATAAAAAAAAAAAAATTTTTCGTTTCCGGGCCAAGGCTCGCTCATTATTGCATGTGCATGGATGAAATTTGGTACACATGTGGCCTATATGGTCTAGTTGTGCCTTTTGATGGTCTCATTGACAGATATTCTATACTTTATGAAAAGATTAGAAAAAGTATATAAAAACATATTTTTTTTGTTTTTTTGGGCTAAGACTCGGTCATTATTGCATGTACATGGATGAAGTTTGGTACACATAGGGTCAATATGGTCTAGTTGTGCCTTTTGAAAGGTCTGATGGAAAATATTATATACTTTTTGAAATATTGAAAAAAAAATTAAAAATTCATTTTTTGTTTCTGGCCCAACATCCGGTCACTATTTCATATACATGGAGGAAGTTTGGTACACATATGGCTTATATGGTCTAGTTGTGCCTTTTCATGGTCTGACAGATGGCTATTCTATAGTTTTTGTAATATTGAGAAAAAATATTTAAAAGAATTTTTTTTTATTTCGGAGCCAAAACTTGCCCACTATCGCATTTATAATGCAATTTTCTAAACAAATCAGCTATGCAATGTAGCAATGCTTTTGATGCGTATAACACTTTATGAATCATTGGAAGAACTTCAGAAAATTATAACAGCGTTATATTTTTTGGCTTTCAACTGACACCTCATAACCTGTACTTTGTACTTGCATGAAACTATACCATGATATGCGTAAGTTAGTCTAATAAGGCCTTTTCCTGATTTTACAAATCCTGGCAAGCAGATGGGAAGATGGCGGGCAAATAGAGATAATTGAAGGCCACTACTCGACCGCTATTGCATACCTATAAGCAATTTCGTAAACGCACCAATTTTATGATATTATTGTAATCTTCTAAAGGTGTTATTCGCTGAAGGTTTGCTGCTGCGCAGCCTATGTTAATACCTTGCAATAACATGAAGAATATTCCTCTGATCAGTGCAAACACTATATATTTTTAATTCAATGTAATAAACTGTAACCTGCTTGCTCCCTTAATTTTTTTAAGCAGTGTATACATTGTTTCTATAGATATATATAATTATGGGCCTATGTCTTGAACACTATTTTTCATTTTATAAATAAATTTAAAAACCTGAAAAATGTTGGATTTAATACTTATCAAAAACTATATATTTCTAATGTTATACCAGTTATGGATTACGCTTCGGGAATATGGGGTTACAATAATTCTGCCCATGCTGATAAAATTCAGTATAGAGCGATAAGGTACTATCTCGGTGTCCATAATAAAGCTGCTCATAGCGGTCTTGAAGGTGATATGGGATGGAATGTTAGCAAAATAAGACATAATGTAAATATGGTTAGATATTGGAACAGGATTTTGCTTATGAATGAAAATCGCTTGACTAAAAAAGTATTTACATGGGACCTTTGTAAAGTAAGGGGTTGGTCGAGTTGTATAAAAGAAATATTTAAATATGTAGGTCTTTCACATTTTGATGAGAGAAACACCTGTGATTTGAGACTGATAGAAAAAAGGTTAATTGATATAAGAAATGTTGAATGGCATGAATCTCTATTGTTAAAACCAAAGTTAAGAACATATATGAAATTTAAAGATAAATTGTTATGTGAAGAATATGTTTATATAAAAAATAGAAAACAGAGATCATTAATTGCACAAATTAGATTAGGAATTCTCCCTATAAATATAGAAATTGCCATTGGACGGTTTAGGGGCATTAAGTTAGAGGAGAGAACTTGCGATATTTGTAAAAGTAATTTAATTGAGGATGAGTTTCACTTTATTTGTGTATGTCCAATTACCAGTACCATAGGGAATTGTTGTATGCTAGTATCTCTGTAAATAATTTTGTACATATGACAGATTTTGAAAAATTTATACATATCATGACAAATGAACAATATAAAGTTAGCACATTTATTATTAGTGCTTGGAAATCAAGAAATGACATTTTATACAATACTTAATTTGATGTATCTTCTTTATGAAATTATGTATTAAGAAAACCTTTCATGTGTTTTGACAAAAATTATTGAAGTTCCAGTTATATGATATTGTAATTGAGTGTAATTTTGTAATATCTCTACATTTATAGTTCACTTGTGTATTTTGAAAGAAAGTTCTAATTGTTACATTTAATAATTCAATATGTTGTGACAATTATGTAATTGTAATTTGTAATCCTCTGGTAAATTTAAATATTAATTGATTTATAGTGACAGATAAGCCCCCAGAAGGCTGGGTACCACAGGTCGTTTATGTTTTATTATTGTTAATTTTTATGTACCTGTCACTTAAATAATAAAGAATCAATCAATCAATCATTTTAGTAATATGTTTTTTAGATTTTGTATTCTCGGTATAAATCTTGCCTAAGTTACTTTATTACTATATTGGTTACTTTTAAACTTGAGAAACTAAAGGGCATCATTGTAAAACTTGAAGTTCCGGTATGTTCTTCATTGTAGGTCTGATACTGAAGCAATTCCACTACTGGCTACTTCTAAAGATGACAGGTAGGTTCTGTTTCATTTCAAGGTTTTCTGCAAGTGTATAAGTATCAAAACTGTGTCCTGTCATTTTAGATAAAGGATACATGTATATATTAACTATTGATTTGATTGACTTGATCGGTTGATTTATTGATGTTTCAAACATCACACATTTGAACAAATACAAGTTTTTAAAGTACATGATGTATAGACATTTGGTAATAACATTGACATGACAACATTCTCTTAAAAATAAGTTATGCTGGAGGTATGCATCCAGAGCTAAATAAGTAGCTATGCTGCGTGGATGCATGCCTACAAGAGGGAAACTAGTAGATCTAATGAAGATTTCCAGGACAAGGGAACTTAGCTGGCTTCTAAGAACCATGGTCTCTTAGGCTTGGTGGAGGTTCCTTAGAGGGATTACTCTGTTTTATATAATTTTATTGCAAAGTTTCCATTTGTCATAATATTGAGATTAATTATCAATATCCTTATGTGTGAAACAAACAGAGATCAGATTGTGTGCAAACATCGACTGTGCCTGAGCAAACCCACAATGCATATATGGATATATGGGCATTTATATAATGGGCAAAACGTTTAAATTACAGATAAAATCAAAATTCATTATGTCATATAAAGCCATAAAATCTGCATTGTTAAACTGAGGCCTTCTGTTAACACCATTAATTCGGTGTCTGCATCCTCTTTCTTCAAACATCTGCATTGATATAAATGCAGTGGGTACTGGTACATGGGCAGTTGTGTATTATTTAAATTGCACTTTGGAAAAAGTAGGGGAGACTCAGGACCTATCTAAAAATAATGAAGCCACAGGGCCGGCCGGATTTCATTGGGGGTCAAAAAATGTAGGAATGGATTTATATAGCACTAATGTTTTGAATACATTCTTGTGCCAAAGCCCAGAAAATTTCATGACAATATTACAGACGGTTGTCGAGATAATCTTAAAAAGCACATTGAAAAACGTGAGTTTTTCACTATTTTAGCGTGACATCACATTTTTCTTCACTTGAATTATTCCAGGTGTATGAAATTTGACATATCTCATTGACATTTTCTTAATTTCCTTTTATCTCTATCCAAAGGCTTCATAAATTCACTGAAACAAGTATATTTATAAGCTTGTTTTGACATCATTGAATTCTTTGTGTTCAAAGGTTGACTTTGAAAAATTAAGTCAAATTAGAAGCTTCCTGATCTGGAATGTTGTAATTTCCCTTTTACACATGTCAGTTGAATCTTTTTGCCATTAAGATCTAGTATAATATCTACTTAGTTGTTTTGGAGCCTTTCATGCTGGTAAAAAATTCATTTCATGAAAAAATTCCAATGAATATGAGGGAAGGTGCACGTGTCGCACACGTAACGCAAGGAGTACTTTCATGCGGCAAAAAGCTTTGAAAGTTCTGATTTTACGCTCGAAACATAGCTAATCTGTGAAGCATCAATAAACTGTGAACTAATACTTGTTGGTGACTGATACCTGGTGGTAAAATACAAAAAAAAATTACCTAGTCGCACGTGTAACGCTCACAAAAATATTGATCATATTCAAATTTTGTTCCTGTAAATAGTGGAGCCATGATACTAATATTACCTGTTGTGAAAATTACCACCCTGTTTTAGTAGTTTGAATATGTTTCATGATCTAGCCAATAATATAATGGCATATGTGAAGTTTTTTTTAAAATTTGGGGCCAATTTGGCTATAAAGGCGATATCCAATCAAAAAATACCTTTTTTTCGAACGGTCTTACATTTCCATCAGCTATGACTTATAATATCACATAAAATCGATTGTAAGCAAAACCAGAACATCTTTTGCAATTTCATTTGACATCATTACTCAAAATCTGAAAAAGGGCCAACAATCATTTTACTTTCATCTTTTGCTGAGTTAATACTCACTTCAGTGGCACTTATTTTGTATGAATGTTTAGTCAACATCCAGACCCATAACATGGGACTGTTGAAATTGTTTTAAAGGAAAGCATATGTTTTTGAGGCAAACTTTAATTACGTTTTTGAAAAAATATTGCTGAAAATTCATCAAAAATTGTGTGTTTCTCACAATATATTTGGTTCATTGGAATGAAAACTGCTCTGAAGACTCTAAACTATTTGCCCTATGTCATCATATAAAAAAATGTTATTTACTTTGATGATAAATTGACATTTAGTTTAGTTTTCTTTTGTAGACATGGAAATAAAAACTTTTACATATTCGGTATTATTCTGCTATCATCAGTTATTTCCACCAGTTGGAACTCTACGATAAATATATTTTCTTGAACTTAGATATGTTCTTAACAAAACTGCATGGTCATTTGATAAAAAATACATCATAAAATTTTGATGGTCATGTCACACTAAACAATTTTTTGGATCAGTTTTGAGACACACATGACATGATTGTGGGCCCTAAATTACGTGCAAAATTATGTTCTAGAAAGAATTTGCCGTTCTTTGATACCAAAATCATACAGTTTGGTTAATTGCATATTTATGTCACATACGGCGGAAGACAGATTTTTTGTTCATTTTCAAAAATTGTTGTGCTGTGAAAATCAAATAATAAACTATAGCCCAGCTGTGCATAAAACTTACAATGTTATTAATAGTACACCGAGTGCTAAGTTATTAGGCAGCGATGACTTTTTGCCATATCTCCAAAAGTATTTGGATTATTTTAATGTTCTTCACCCACAAGTGTGGATCAGGGTAGACTATTATTCTGAGTAAATTTTGTCCCATTCTGTTGCAGCAGTCAGACGCTATAGCATTTATTTCAGGTTTCGGGTGTGCCAGGTTATTAGGTACATTTGCATGTTGCTTTAAAACATGGACAAAACCTATGAAATCTCACATGAAAATGACCTGGATATATTCCCAATATTAATTTCCATAAAGTTATGCCATATTCGGAAGCTTTCATGCCTACAGTTGGAAGCTATCCACTTTATTCTCTGCCATTGGAATACCATTGAATTTACCCGAATTTTTACAAACAAAGAATCTCTCAGACTAAAAGTAAGTCATATTACCAAAAAGATTGTTTTGTAGGTTACTTTAAGCTATTAACTTCGTGCTGCAGAACTTTCAGCCAGATTGTAGCTAATCAACTAAGTCAACAGAAAATCAAAAAAATTTTGATTTATCACAACCTATTTGCAATGTTATTCTAATGGGAGTTCGTAAATTTACAAGTTTTTGAATTGCTCTGTATTCATGTACAAAAGCAAGAATTGGCTGGAATCAGCACAGGACAATGCCAATGGCATTAAATAAGACTAGGAGGAGTGTTTTTCTTGAAATGACTTATTCCCAACTCAGGAGAGGCTTTGTTTATGGAATTTTAGCTAAATCCAATGGTATTCCAATGGAGCAGAATAAGTGGAATGCTTCCTAGTGCAGGCATGAAAGCTTCCAAATATGTTGTAACATTATGGATATTAATATTATAGTCCATGAGCCAGGCAGCCAAATTTGACCATTCAGGCTCACTCAGAGGGAGGAATTCTCATAGTGATTTTATGTTAGCCCTATTTCTCTAGTTTCAGAAAATGGGTGATAGCAATCTGTATCTCTTAGCCTTCACCCTGCTATCACCCTGTTTTTAAACATATGTTGAAGCCTCGGAAATTTCCGTTTTTTGGGTTCCGGTTAGACTTATATCCATAAAAACTGTTGTAACTTCATCAACATGGCACTTAACTGCATGAAATTTGATATGTGACATCTCCACAATATACAGAAGACATATGTGCACAATCAGGGAAATTTGTATCATTCAATGTTTTCAAATGAAGGAGTATTTTTTTCTCAAGCTGCCCGCCAAAATTGAAATATAATTAAAACTGAAATCTTACTGTAACATTGGTATATCACTAAGAAATATTTTATAAAAAATCCAAAATTGTTTCATTTTAGTAGCAGGATGCCCTCTCAATCATATGGCATAGTCTCAGCCAATTTGTACAGACATTAAGGTGATAACAAGATGTTTATCATAAGAACTTCATGTCCAAAAATTGCTCAATTTTCACTTTTCAGTACAGTTTATTGCTGATATTCTCAGTTTACTTACAAGAAGAATTCACAGCTGTCAATTGTGATTGGAGAAATTGATTGATGTATTACCGATTGCAGAGCATTTTTTCCAGGTCAAAGAGTGTTGATTTTGTATAATTTTAGTTACATTTTGAAATATAGACAGCAAAAACTATCACAGGAAAAGTTGGATTCATGTGAATTTCTCAAAAGGATTAGAATAGTTTTGAATAGCTTATTTGGATGATAACTGCATTATCTAGATTGCACCTGTACCATAATTACCCTCTAATCACAATATTTCATGGAAATAACGAACTACTTAAAATAGAGACCCTACAGTGGATTTGCTTACTCGCACTGACATTAAAATGCAGGCATGTTTAACAGAAATAATAGCTTAAAAAGTTATAGGATTTCAAACGTTTTCAATCATTATGACTTTTCGCATCAATATACTCCTTCTAAAAACAGCTGAACATCAAAACTAAGTCACATTGTCAAAACATGTTGATAAATTGTCATCATCCTCATCCTCACTGTATTACTCTGTCACATGGTTCAGATCCTATTGTGGTAGAAACTTCATACGCATCACCTGTTCACACTGTCCCCCTTGAGCTCATCTCCACACGACTCCAAGCTATGATAAGGTGTCTGAAATATACACCTGATTTTTTGACCTTATGCCTTCTTTTGCTGCAGACTGGTTATGTAGACCCAAACAACAATCCCAGTTCTAGTCATCAGAGCAATGACCTAAATGTGTCATCACCTTCGCTGATCTCAGATCAGCATCAGAGAGTAGAGGTTCAAGCTTATTACCTCACCACAGCCTGTTTATCAACTATTTTCTCATCCAATGCATGGGGCGTAAAACACCAACTCACTCACTCATTCTCATCCAATGCATCCTCCCTGGTATCCCAACCAAGACACTCCTAATGTAGATAGGTTTACGTGTGTCTCTGCATTGCTTTCAGTCCCCAAAGGAATTTTCATAATCAGACGCCTCTTCACTATAGATATTTCAAGGAATGCTCTTTCAAGTTGAGTCTCAAACCTACCCACAGCCGATAGCTATCTTGTATCCTAATTGTCCCTCAGCTGTTAAACAGAGTCATACTTGAAGGCTCCAGGGTTGTCCCAAGATGTATGCTGCCATCTGTATTACGCACTGCACAACATCTCCTTATTAGCCAACAAAATTGTATATTGTCTTTTTTCTGTCATTTATTTTTCAACCCTCATCTGATGACCAGACCGTGGCCACTAGAAAGTACAATGACCAGACTTGTGTCTCATAAATCAGCTCATGTCGTGGTACACTCTTCTGCAAGTTTGTTTTGCCAGCCAAGACCTGTCCTGCTGAAGCTTCTCTGAACTAATCTGTGCAATCTGCAATGGAACATGATTTTGGTTCTCTATTATTTCCTTCACTCAATGTCAGAATTAGTTCCATTTGGTTTCTTGATTGCTGAACTGTTTGGCTCCAGACTAAGCTCCAGACTAAGCTGGGTCATAATTATATCCAATACAAAATTGTTACAGGAGACTGCTTGTTAATGCATTGGCCTTCATCGGGTTTGCTTGGAGCTTGTTTTAGACTCTCAGCAGCTGGCTTCCTTGGTTTCAGCTCCTAGTATTCCGCCTGGAGCCTCTCCTCTGGCCACATTTGCTGGCTAAGGATGACACTTCGGCCAGCCCACAGTCTCCATATTGTTAGATGTTACAAAACATAGCTATTCCTCAGACCATGTACACTAAGTTGCATAGATTATGCAGCCCCACTTGGGTGGATATACTCCGTAGTCAGTAGCCATACATTGTAATGTCAACCAGAAAATCTGTCTGGACTCCCATTCCACCATTTGTCTTGCTCAAAGCTTTCACCAATACTTTTTCTCTTTTGGGATTGATAGAGGGACTACGCAAGCATCTTCGTCAATCTCTCCTAAAGATTCTGGATCACCACCCAAGCTTCTGAATCTTCTTCTTGGTCTGTCTGAATAATGCCTTTCTCCGCTTGAGCTTCCTCTTGCAAATACATAGCTCTCTGGAAGTGGGTGCTCATCTCTTGCCCATTTTTTCACAGGATTTGGTGTGTGCATATCATTCAAATTCAGGATCTTCTGCCTTGTTGCTTTAAAAAGCATTATGGTTTTTCACAGAAGTTGTGGTTTCCTTTTTGCTTGTCCACCTGTAGCTTCAGGTTTGTCTGGCCTCCCCCAGTTCACTACAGATGTATCAGGATCAGATGATTTTGTCAAGCAATGCAACGCAACTTCATGTTATGTCACCTCACACCCAAGTTACAGGCAGAAAATTATGCAAGCAAGCTCACAAACTAACTAACTGTCCGTTTTGGATCTTCCAACATGCATTTATCATGCAATTCATCTATAGATTCTAAACTAATCACTCATCAGGAGATACCTGTGCGGTTCCAACTTTTTGAATTAAATTTCGTCAAAATTTAAAGGCAAACACTCATCAAATCCTAACTTTCAATAAATACACCTTCCATCGGTGGAATTGAGTCTTATAATCACACAAATGCAGTTAAAAAAATTATTGCCAAGTCTACACTTTGTAAAGGACCTGTGAACTTCTTGTTTTGGAGCTCCTTTGCGGGCCACCAGTCAGCTGGCTCATTTAATGTGCATGACGTAGGGCTGGGTGGCCCCCCTCCCTCCCCTAAGCCCAATCAGTCAAGTCTTACTGACCATGCAATCATGCATGTCAATGTAAACACAGCTGATTGACTGGACATGCCATGTTGATGTGTGGTGTCTACTTGCAGAAACCCTTCTTAATTCCAAGAAGTCACAATTTATCAATATTTCTATGATAAGAGCAAAGTGATGTGAAAAGATACAACATGTATTTCTCAGGACTAAAAAAATTAACAAATTGTGGCTCACCTGTTGATAATTTCAAGCATGACATTATGTGATTACGGATCTCAGATGGCTAAGCACTGTAAGGTGCTGCCACCACTCAGCATTCCACATGTATTTCTTTACCTTTTACCCTGAATGACGTTGTAGCTCTCAGGCCATAATCAGGCATTACAATTAGCTTTTTCAGTACTTCATTTTGGTCAAATATGTGAGCAATTTTCTGGATGCATATAAAAAAGTAGGTTTGATTCATACAACCAATAAAAAAAAGTGCATTATTGTGGCCCTTTAAATCTATGTATTCAAAATGCGAATAAAATTATACAAAATCAATAATTTTTACCTAACAATCATGACCTGTAATTTGTCAAACAATGTCATCAATTATTATGGACAGCACTGACTTCTTCTTGCAAGTTAACTGAGTACATCAGCATCAAACTGTTCTGAAAAGTGAAAATTGAGCAATTTTCGGACATGAAGTTCTTATGATAAACATCTTGTTATCACCTTAATGTCTGTACAAATTGGCTGAGACTATGCCATATGATTGAGAGGGCATCCTGCTACTAAAATGAAACAATTTTGGATTTTTTATAAAATATTTCTTAGTGATATACCAAAGTTACAGTAAGATTTCAGTTTTAATTATATTTCAATTTTGGCGGGCAGCTTGAGAAAAAAATACTCCTTCATTTGCAAACATTGAATGATACAAATTGCCCTGATTGTGGCACATATGTCTTCTGTATATTGTGAAGATGTCACATATCAAATTTCATGCAGTTAAGTGCCATATTGATGAAGTTACAACAGTTTTTATGGATATAAGTCTAACCGGACCAAAAAACGGAAATTTCCGAGGCTTCAACATATGTTTAAAAACAGGGTGATAGCAGGGTGAAGGCTAAGAGATACAGATTGCTATCACCCATTTTCTGAAACTAGAGAAATAGGGCTAACATAAAATCACTATGAGAATTCCTCCCTCTGAGTGAGCCTGACCAACCCTCTGGCTCATGGACTATTAGGAATATATTCAGGCCACCATCATCTGAGATTTTAAATTTTTTTTCTATATTTGAATGCAACGATTGCAACGTGCTAATGTACCTAATAACTCGGCACACCCAAAACGTCTAATAAAAGCCGTAACTTCTGACTGTGTTAACAGAATGGGACAAAAGTTGCTCAGAATAAAGTTCTACCCTAACCCAGCCTTGTTGGGGAAGGAAATAAAAATATTCCAAATACTTTTGAAGATATGGTCAAAAACCTTGGCTGCCTAATAAGTTGGCACTCGGTGTATATTGTAGGGCATTTTGAAAGATGTTCATCAAGAGTCGGTCTGACTCACTTCAGCAAAATTGGGTGGTCTGACTCTGCACAATATTTAATTCTCAGTTTTATTTTGTGTATCCTTTTTCAAGAGGATGTACAGTATCCCCAGTAAATGAGTACACCCTAGCGACATATTCACTAATTTGCCTATAAGTCGGGAACTAAGTTATGTAATCCAACCTAACCAGCATATGATATCCCTTGAACCTAAGAAAATGTGTTTGTAAAATATCAAAGGTGCAGACTTACGTATTTGTAAGTTTTATTCACCCCATGTAATGAACCACCCCCCTTCAGGCGATTCCTAGATATGCCCTGATCACATCAACATTATGTTACAAAAAGAGCAAAAAAATCCAATGGCCACTGTAGATGCCATGGCAAACATTTCAAGAGGTAGTTGTCCCAAATCAGCAATGCTATTTCAATGGAGAGAGATTCATTTGCATCACAATATGATGCACCCGCTGCCACTTGTAATGTGGCAGTAGAAAGTGGCTGTCCTTTGCTATAAACTTAGTGGATGTGATGTAATTGACACTGACAATCCCATTTTCCAAAATAAAAATTTTCACTGCCACTTATATGCAATAATTACCGGGTGAAAGCACAGTAAAGGCCTCAATTGTGTTTTGATCAGATAAAAGTAAATTTAGGGTCCTATAAACCAATTTCTGACATAAAGAAGAAACAGTGCAGTATTCAAGCTTGATTAACAAGTAAATCTGAGAAATTTAGGCATTTTTCATGAGCATACAATTAAAACAATGCTCTGGGCAGACATTTAAAGTGGTTAAAATTTGTCAATTTTAGTATGTAACGAGGGGCCCCTTTTCTGAAGCACCATCTATTGCAGCAATGTTGTAGCCTAATATTTAGTTCACATTCTGCCAGGGACCATTGGCTGACTTTTCAATATGATGATTATGGCAGCCATGACGTCCAAAGAAAAGGCCTGCTTGTAACCATATTTTTGCAAATTTACAGTCAGGGGTTCAAAAGGCTGGCTGGAGGGTATTTTTATATAATAATTAGCCGAATTTGGTGCTTTTGCCTGGATATGATATTGGTTTAATGAATTTCAGCAAAAAATTTCCAATGGCCACTGATGATTGTAAGATACAAGAAGCTTTAATGGCTAAAATCGATGTCCCTCCATGACGTCCACAACTGATTTTTTGGTAATTTAAATGAATTATAGACCAGCTAACATGTCAACTTAGATGGAAATGCATGTCTATCTCTCTCTACCTATGTATGCAACTGAAAAATTCAAAAACACAATGAATTTAACTTATACACTGGACACTAGGCTAAAAAGTGTAAATGTCCGTCCATTACGTCCACAAAAATGTTCAATTTGTCTGGGGACTGATGTTTGGAGGTCTGGTTTGTCACGAATAATGCAGGGATACCATGTTTAGTGACAAATTTGGATTATTTTAGTGAATGCTGACAAGGCTCAAAAATTTAATTGGTCACAGTTCATGCAAACTGTCTATATCACATCTGCGAAAACTGTCGAAAAGCCAATGGTCCATTTCAGCTGAAAAACCTAGATTTTCATGGAACTTTCATAATGTAGTTCATAGCAGCCCAGCAAATACCTGTCTTGATTTATTAGACAAACATAATTCTGTATTCTACGCATTATTAGGTTTAAAGTGATGTACTACACTTGCACTTCTGATGAATTATTAGGTCATAGGGGCCAAATATTGAGGCGCTTACTGCGCTTTCACCCTACCCATTTCTCAGGTCATGCCAATGTCTGTTTCGCATTGGGTTTACTCACTTATTTGGTGGCACTTTTACCTTTTAATACTTGTCAGTTACAAATTATTTATCGCATATCATTCAAAGTTTACATGGGAATTCTGCTAGGTCTAGGCTATATCATATCATGAACTTGGTCGATTATTTCACTTTAGTGTGGAGCTCTGAGCACAGGAGTCGCAGGGGTGTACTCATTTACTGGGGATACTGTACCATAGTTGGGTCTGCAACCTGTATTTGCCTTACCTAAGTGTGAATTTCACCATTTTCTTTAGGTACAAGGAAATTGAAGAGGTGATCCAAAAGCTTACACCTTTGAACATAGAAGAATCCTCCAGAAGGATTTTTTCGTTGGTAAATGAAGGGGAAATAACTTACCCTGAATATGGTCATTCCATCATTTACCAAGTGATTGAAAAAATGGAACACTTACACCGAGAACCACAGTATCCCACACTAATCCAAGTAAGTTATATGTGATAGTAATTGAGGTGATGTCAGAGGTGATGAATGGTGCAAAAATATTTACGGACTTTAATTTGGCAGGGATGGCCACAGGAGAGGGAGGGGGTACTGAGACCACACCCGCCCCCTCCTGTTGGCTACCAAATTTTCAAATATTTTGCCCCTATACAAAATTCAAACTGCCTACCAGATTTAGGTCTTCTTCACCGCTGTTGGACACCATGTTGTCAAATATGTGACGTTATCCTTTTTTTCGTGATTTGATGCATGCTCGTGTCTCTACATGCATTTTTGCAAGATTCACCAACTACTTAATCGAATGGAAAAAAAACAAGGGGTTGAATCATTTTGCTGCCTAAGTGTAATGCTATTTTTTGTGTGATTGCACCCGTTCAATTACTATATTTTTCTATTTTTCCAATGTTTCTCAGAGTTTGCTGCCAAGTTATCAGAAGAGCACATTATCCAAAAAGGAGGATCTGTCTGAAATCATTTGGGAAAAACTGGAATATGGTTTAATACAAGATGGAACTGAAGCACAAAACTGCTTGCGTAAACTTATGGTAAAGTTAACTGCATGGGGAACTGGATCCCATTGGGACATATTTCGTATATGCTGAGTTAATTCAGTGTTCATAATATGTATATTTAGTTCTTTTTTACACATACAAGAGGGCAATTCCGTGAAGTCTGATTAACAGATTTGACAATTTAGCAGCTTGTGTTACCCTACCATTACACCTCAGCTATTTCATTGTTAAACAGAGATGAAGCCAGGTAATAGGGTTATCAGATAAGCCATCAGCCTAAGCTCCCAAGTTTAACAGGAGCTGAACTACAAGGCAAAATGTCAAAAAAAATTAAATTAGCCTGAAATTTCAAGTGCATCCCTGCCGGACAATTTCCTTTGAGGAACGTTGCTCTGAGGAAGCATTAAACCTCCCATTCACATTGGACCCAACGTTGCAAAACTACGCATTTTGTCGACAAATGACTACGAGATTATTACGTACGTCTATTTCGTAAATATTGGGTATTTTCCAACCTCTGATGTTAACGTACCCCCACGTTGAAGTATCGGTCGTTATACGCCTCTGGGGCGTCAGGCGTGGCAGGCCAGCTCAGCGCGCTGGTTCTTGCGCATGCGCAGAATTAGAAGGAGGCAGCCATGGCAGGGCAGGACGCTAGTGTGGATTAGATTTATATCGGTCTAGAACACTATTTATACCACCGTAACAATTTACTTAACCATGGGGGATTGATTCTAGGATGTGTTTCAGTTAAATGACTCCTTCGGATGGACTTGGGAGGTTATGTAGGCTTCACGTCGAGCGAGTCAACTCAGTCAAATCCAGATAACAACCTCAAGCAGGGAGGCGCCGGCCAGGAGCGGAGCTCTCGGATGGCCCGGGGGACTGCCGCATTGCTTCTGGTAGGCCAGGCACCCTACCATGCTGCGGCCCCGTGGAAAAAATTAATTAATTAATTAAATAAAGCCCTTAAGCACTGGTCCTTATTATTGTATGAAGAAAATGCTCTCATATGATTTTACTGCAGGAATTTTTTTTTTAGGGGGGGGGGATTTTAAGAATTTTTTTTTGTTGGTCTTGAGAGGATGGTTGGTCAATTGATTGTTGGAGATCTGCAAAGAGAAAACAAATTAAAACAGTGAAGAGAAGAGAAAAACAGAGAGAGATAGTCAGAGAGAGCAGAGCCAAGCAGCAAGCACTGGAGGTGGCTCCAAAATTAGCAGACTTTTCTTCCTTGTTTTACCAAGCAGTCTACAGTCCATATAAGGACTAAAATAAAAAAGAATATTCACTTACCTTGTGAGGGATTAATGCTGCAACTCTGAAGAGTTGGAAAAATCCCAATCCATAGTGGCTTGCTGGATAGGTGGCATTCAGTTGCAAGTAGGCTCAGTTCAACTCCGGTCTTAACTGATTCTCTCTTGGTCGTTTGTGGTTGAGCAGTACTTGGGAATTTTTTTTTGCCCAATCTAATCTTACACAGTTAAAGAGATATTTATTAGGTAATTTGATGACTGGTGCAGCTACTATTTCTTTATGGCTTCATCCAATTATCACCAGCAAGCATCCTGTTAGAGGTTTTATATTCTCTTAAGTTACTAGATAGATTGAATTAGGTATGGAATAGATGGCGCTACAAGACTCTCTGAGACTCAGGATACCAGGTTCTGCAACTTTGTGCAAACCTTCGACAAACCTTTGGCAGATACGTATGATCAGACGTTTGCCCTGAACATTACTTTCAAACGTTGCCCATACATATCAAAAACACGTTGGAGAAACCTTGGAACTTACGTATTGCCAAACGTGTGACCATACCTTTGATAAACCTATGAATCAAAGGTATGGTCATACGTAATACTCGAAGGTTGTAAAAACCTCTCAAATGGATGTTCGACAAACCTATGAATCAAAGGTACGGGTCATACGTAATAGTCAAACGTTCTTCAAACCTCTCAACCAAAGGTATGACTTACGTAGTAGTCTAAGGTTGTAAAAACTTCTCAAATGGATGTTCGACAAACCTATGTATCAAAGGTATGGTCATACGTAATAGTCAAACGTTCTTAGAGCCTCTCAACCAAAGGTATGACTCACGTATGACTGACACGTTTAGCCAAACGTTACAACCAAACGTTCTTCCAACCTCTCAACCAAAGGTATGACTTAAGTGTGACTAGAACGTTAGGCCAAACTATAAAACAAACTATCTGTCAACCTCTTACTAAGGTTGCCACCTACGTTTGGTTTTCCATCTGAGTGCAACGTTTGGAAATTACCTTTGCCCTACCTTTGTCATACATTGTTTGGCCCAACGTTTGATTCTAACCAAAATAATTACGTAGTGAAAGGTTTGATTTACGTAGCTGCTCGGGAGGGATGACCTTGTTTTACTACTCTGCTTAGGATGCCCTCTACCAAATAGTGTTTCAAACGCCGACCTAATTATTTAGTGGGCCAAGCGACTGGTGGAGCCAAAAGAAATGCAGGGCCTTGAAACACCATCTGGACTCTCCCAAATTTGTCAAATTTATTCAACCATACAGTGAGGCCTTCCATGAACTATAGGCCTACAAGCTCTGTAAAATTGCAGTGACAATATAAGTGTCCAGTGCTTCTAGTGAGTGAAGCATCTCTGCCATGAAGAGGATAAAAACCTTTGGGAGAAATTCAAAGGCAGATGAGAGGCTCTCAAACCTAGGAGTCATCCATATTGATGGACAAAGATCAAATTGATTGGATTTGGATGAATTTGTAGACCTATATTTGCAAACAGTCACAACAACAGAAGGATCATGCTGCTATTCATATCAGAGACTGATGTTGCTACATTCCATTCAGCAATTATATTATTCTATGTGAAATTTATATTATTCTATGTGAAATTTACGGACTTACCAGATTATCTTTTGGGGGGGGGGGGGTTATGGACTTGTAGTGAAAAAAAAAGTTTGTTTCCCACTTGACACTGAAGTGATGATGAAAATGACCACTGTGGGAGTCATGTGAATTTTATCCAAAAAATGTCGATGGACGTAGATAAAATTGGTCATATATCTTGCCCCCCCCTCAAAATGTACTGCTCCACCCATTGTCTCACCTGTGGCAGACGTCTGGCTAGACCATGGCCTAATCCCTGTTTAACAGTGAAATAGCTGAGGTGTAATGGTAGGGTGTCACAAGCTGCTAAAGTGTCAAATCTGTGAATCAGACTTTATATTTACGGAATTACTCAAGAGTGAGTGTCATTGCCGGCACAATGTTTGGAAACAGTGTGCTGCTTGCCATTTTATTGGTTTACATGTATAACAGTACATATATGTAGTAATATTATTTTTAACACATAGCAGATGTTTCTTAGGAAGGAAAAACAAGGAAAAAATTAATAAGAAAAAACAATTAGAGCTTCTTGCAGATTAGCGTCCCAACTCACAACAAAAATCAATTTCAAACTTCATGTGACGTCACCAGGCGACTTTGCAATGGGCCTTAAGTATGATTTAATTATCCCCCATGCTATGCTATGGGGGATTGTACTTTTAGTCTCCGCGTCATGGCGTCCATCAAATATCTCAAACACCACACCATGTACAACGCTCATCCTTTCCCAACATTCAAAGACCCCTCTAAACTTGTCAAATCTTACCATAAATCAATAAATATCGTAACCATTTCCACATCCCAAATACTTTTTCTTGTGCTTTTGGCCTGCAGCCATGTTATTTTTAAAAGCTAACTCCACCCCCAGGTGTCTCCACATCCTTAAATGTATGCACAATTGTGCTCCTGGTGGAAATATTTGGCATAACTAAAATTGGAATTCTGGTGGGTATAGGTAGATGTGTAGGGCATTGGGGATATGGAGGCAGTATACCTGCTCTTGTTAGCCTTAACAGGCAGGCTGCTGACCACAGCACCAAGCGAGCATCCATGAGATTTGCTTTGGTTTTTTTTTCTGTAAAGAATAATTTCTTGGGGGAGGGGGTTGGAGTTTGTTTTTTAAGATTATTTCATATTTGAAGACACTGATAATGAGAGGACATGTTATTCTATTAGGTAAAAGCGTAAAGCTTTTATATGTAACTTTATCCTGCAGAATACATGTCCTAAAAAGTTCACATTCAGTCTCAGTGTTATAATTAGGAAATCATCTGAAACAGGGTGTTGCTTGATTAAAAAGGAATGTTTGGGTACATCTTAAACCCGAATTAAATAATTACCCTCCAAGCTACCGCCCCCCAGCTGAGAGTTATCACGTGAAACTGCCCCTCAGTTATCGCATGGAAAATTGATAGGTTTTTAACAAACACTAACCATGTGGTTTTGTCACCAGTTAACCATGTGATTTTCTGGGAGCAATCTTCACCAGTTAACCACATGATTTTCTGGGGGGGGGCAATCTTCACCAGTTAATCACGTGATTTTCTGGGGGGAATCTTCACCACTTAACCACATGATTTACTGGGGGGTATCTTCACCACTTAACCATTTGATTTTCAGGGGGTTATCATCACCACTTGATAATGTGATTTCCTGGTGTAAACTTCCGATACATAGCTACAAATGCATGTGTTTATCTGGGGAAAATCATCTAGTGATAATCTGGTGATGGTCATTCCATGAATATGTTGGGGAGTTTTTTCACGTGAAGAAAAACATGTGATAACTCTCAGTTATGTCATGAAGATAGCCACGTGATAATCTGGTGAAGTTCATCACATGGTTATCCTGTGAAAATGTGGGAGTTTTTCTCACGTGAACAAAAACATGTGATAACTCTCAGTTGTGTCACGTTCACCAGTTTCCCTCGTGTCTATCACATGAACTTCACGTGCATTTTCAGCTGGGCCCCCCCCCCCTGAGATTAAATGCTGGCCACCTGACAAATGAACAGGAGTGCACAATCAAGGCATCAACGAAGCTGTGGACCTCTCCAATATCTTTATATAAATGCAAAATTTTCTTCACAAATTTTCTTAAAACAAATAATGAAGCCACACAGCTGGTTTTCCCTGAGGGTTACAAATTTTGACAACAGCTGTATGCAACAACTTCATATTACAGTCTTACCTTAAATATAATTATTCTTATGCCAAAATCCTGAAAATTTCATGGCAATTTGTCAAAAGGTTATTGAGATAGAGATGCAAGTATATAAATAAACATGCATTTTTTCACTTATAGCGTGACATGACCTTTTTTAACTGATGAAGTCTTTCAGTTTTACAAAGTTTGACATTTTCCACAGCTATTACCTTATACTTTTTGGAATCTCCACGTCCCCAGGCTTAATAAATCCTTTGAAACAAGCACTTCTATCCACTGGTTTTGACATCATCGAGTTATTTTTGTTCAAAGGTTGACCTTGTAAAATTTAGTCAAATTTGAATGTTCCTGATCTAAAATGCTCAAGTTTCCCTTTAACATATTTCAGTTGAATCTTTTTGTCTTTGAGATCTAGTATTATATCTACTTAGTTGTTTTGGCGCTTTTTATAATTGTGGAAAATCTTGTTCATATAAAAATTCCAATGAATAGCTGGACAGGTGAATGTGTCGCATGTGTAACGCCGAGTGTACTTTTGTGTGGTACATAGCTATGAAAGCTCTGTTTTTAATCTGGATTGGCTCAAGATATAGTAAATCTATGAAGCTTTATTAATCTATGAACTAATCCAAGTTGTTGACTGGTTTCTGGTGATAAAATTCAAAAGTTATGTTCGTCGCACGCGTAACGCTCTGAAAAATTTTGATCGTATTCAATTTTTTTCTGACAAACAGTAAAGCAATCATTCTAATATTACTTGGAGTGAAAATTAACATACAGTTTCAGTATTTGGAGTATGTTTCATTGCCTAATTACAAAAATTATAGCATTTACGGAACATTCTCTAAAATTTGGGGCCAAATTGTCTAAAAAGGCAATAAACATTAACAAAATAGTTTTTATTTTGTAAATTGTTGTATTTTTCCCCCAGTTATGATTGATAATTCATATAAAATCGATTTGAGTCAAAACCAGAACATTTTTTGAAGATTCGTATCACACCAGTACTTAAAATCAGCTTTTTATGTCAAAAAGGGGCCAAAAATCACACTTCTATCATCATTTGCTGAGCAGACATTCACTTCGGTGGCACATATTTGGTATCAATTTGAAGCCCACATGCAGATGCATAACATAGGGCAGTTAAAATCATTTTAAAAGAAAACATATGCTTCTGGGATTAATATATGAGAGTTTTGAAAAGAAATTCCCAAAAAATGTCTAAAATTGGGTGTTTCTCAAATATATTAGGTGTATCTGAATGACAATCGTCCAGAAGACTTTTAAAAATGTGCCAGTTGTTGTCAAATAAAGAAAAATGGATTTAATTTCATGACAAAATACCATTCGGACCAGTAATATCTGACTGCCATGAAAAACAAACTTTTAAAAATTCTATAATATTCAGCTGCTATCAATTATTTCCACTCATCAAACACCAAGGTAAATATAGTTTCTGGAACTTAAATATGTTCTTTATGATATGCTTAGGTCGTTTCATACAAAAATACATTTTAAAATTTTGATGGTCATGTCACACTTTGGCTTCATTATTTTTGAGATAGGCCTTAGGTGATTGCAAATGTCCTTCACTGCTGTCATGCTATCAAGATAGTACTTGAAAACAACTGTCCATCTGAGATCGCTTGAGTTAGTCTTCCCACTGATATAAATTGACATTTTGGTTTACAAATCTGAACTTCACACAGAAAACTCTTACCAGATGATAAGAACTCAGTTGTCACCTATTCCCTAAAACATTCTCTCTGTTGGCTAATTCTTTATATAACTTTTTATTTTGTATATTTCCCTCAGGCATGGTCTGTTAAGGGCCATGTTAAGGGCTGTGACGTGGCAGAGCTCATTCGCAAGTTGAAGTTGCAAAATGTTTTGACTGGACCGCTGATCTGCAAAGAGCTAATCCTGTTTAAAAAAGGCTTTTGATTTTTTTTTTTCACTGGTTATTTCTGTGATTCTCATTCTCCGGGTTCCAGAATGACCAAATATACACATTTTAGTTTTAGTGTTAAAGTTAGGTGGATATTTGTAAAAGCTAGATGGTGTATGGTGCATTTCATATCATATCTTCACCAGAATTTTTGACTGGGCAACACTTGTGGTTTTAATGAAAGAAATTACTGATAGCTTTCTCATGGTCCGGAGAAGTTGTCCTATATTTAATTCTTATGAGGTTAAAATATGAAATATGACAGCTCCTCCCTGATTTGTTTCAATACTTGCGTCAAAATGTAACATTCCAAACTTCCAAGCTAATAAGGGAGATTAGGCAGGCCACAATAGCCTGCTGTATTTGCGAGGGTGAGTGAGCAGGCTGCAACATTTCACTGAAGATGAAAAATTGGATAACGCAAATCAATTGCCGGGATTCAAACCTTGTTTATTTGTCTTAGTTTAGTGAGATAACGGACCATAATGCAGGCATCTTGTTCACAGGATTGAAATATTTTATAAAGGAAAGTGTGTGGGCACAGTGAGACAGTTTGAGGCTGGGCAAAATGAGACATACATGTAACAAAATACACTTAAAACGACCTGAATGTGATGCACAGCTCATAATTCACTATTAAAAACAAAATTATCTTGGGCGGAATCGCCTATCTGGCAGAGTGGCAGCTGCCACGGGCCCATCCACTCAGGGCCCTGTCAGCATGCCTCGGCGGTCCAACATCGGCCCAGCGTCAGTCCGATATCAGCAGCAACAGACCAGCTTCGGGCCGACGTTGGACCGCCGAGGCATGCTGATAGGGGGGGGACCCATGCATGATGTCCAAAACATTTTAATTCAAGGAAAAAAGCAAAATTTTGCCCTCCGGTTTATGATTCTGAGATTCAAACTGAATCAACTGAACTGTAATAATTTTACTATTCTTATTTGAAAATAAGGCTGACGGTAGCGACATAGGCCTATTGATTTATTTTGCCACATGGCCCGCAATGCCGCCAGTACACCCCTGAAAATGATTGCTATAAACTACTGATTTTAATGAGCCATGTCCAAAGGGAAGCATCAGAGAAAAATTTTGAATAGCATGTAACAGGTGTGGCAGGTTAAATAAGTTGTCCATGTGTCCTGTGAGATGGGTTTTCTAAACATGATCAAAAGAGGACCTAAAAAATCACCTAGCCAGCTGTTTTATAAGAATATAGTAGTTTTGTAGTAACAATTGATAGAACAATTCAGCAGGTCCAGAGGATCGGCAGTTATGTCAGCCGATGCCCTGTCTCATTGTGGCACGCCTGCTGTCTCACTGTGGCCCGCCCACTTGATGAGCATGGACGAAATTCGAAGTTTCTCCAAACCTGTAAAAGTTAGGAACCTTAAACTACTGGACAATATATACCCAACTTCATTATCTATAATGTGGGCCTAACTGCAAACATTTCAGAACAATTGAAGATAAAAAAAGTGTCTCCGCTAGTGGAGAACAGCCTTCCAGAATCGGTGATATCGGCAACCGGTGTCAATTGTTTCAAGAACCACCTGTACGCATATTGGGAAAATTATCCAATGAAATTTGACCCACAACTGGCATGGTAGAGATGATGGCAGCATAGGTAGCCAATGTCTCTATACACTCTAAAAACAAGTGTTGTTATTTTAACACCAAAATAAACACTTTTTGGTTACACTTTTTAAACATGTTGAAGTGTTTATATTCATAAAGATAAACATGTTGAGGTGTTTATGAATTATAAACACGACAACACCTTAATGAGCTTGTTACACTTTTTAAACACTTCAACATGTCTTTGACCCTAGAAGTGTTTTAAAATAAACACAAGGTGTTTATCTTAATGAAGGGAGAAGAAGCGTTGATCTGAAACAGTCATTGAGATCAGTCGGATTAGAAACACAAAACAGTTGTATACAAACACACAATAATCACAACAAGCAATCTCTGCTAATCAAGTCTAATTATACTGCATCTAGTTTGTGAAAAATAGCATATATACAAATTATACATATTAAGATTGTATTTGTTTTTCTCAAAGTAAATATACTCAAAAATTCAAATAGATAGTAAAGAAATTAAAAAAGGCATCTTTCTTCAGTTTATATAGTACTATTTTGCTGACTTCCAAAGCAGAGTGGGGGTATTGTTTCTGTGTGTCTGTCTGAGGACTGTCTGTCAGTCTGTCATGGGCACTTCTTTTGAGCAAAAATACTCCTTGAAAAATATAGCCCTACAAAGGTGAAGTACAGTAAGAGCAGATTTTACTTACTTTTGTATTCCTTAACAGCAAAGGGGGGAAGCCAGTAATAAAACACCGAAAATACAGTAATGTTCAAAAGTCTTGAGCCACATCCACATTTTTTATGTTTGATTTCCAAACTATGTTTTGAGTCCGAATGGTGATGTTTCCCCAACATCCATTTTAAAAATCTTTTATGGGTACTTGTATGGAGATACTTAGGAAGGGAACCATACCGAGGATGGTCATATGTGCTCAAAGGGAATGTAAAATAAACAAAAATTTGTGGTTGCCTCAAAACTTTTACATCGCACTGTAAAATGACCTCCTTAAATAAAATGTTGACATTCTGTGTTCCCTCTTTTGCTCAAGCAGGCTACAAAGGTAAAGTACATAATCTGACTTACTTTACTGGGAAAAGGATCAGCTCAGTTGGTAGTGCTCTTTACTTCATTGCAATTGCTGGTTCCTGGGTCTCATTCCAGCTCTGGCCATGTCACCAATCGGACATACTATGTCGGACAGCGGTTTCGATCAACCTTCTCATCAAATGTTGCTGTGCCCTGCTCCTGTCCTAATTGCAATAGCCTATAAAAATGCATGAATACATGATGTAAAGCCTTTATCATTTATCCATCAAGGTTGATTGAAGTTACTGTTTCAACTAGGTTCAAAAGTTTATGAAAAGCAAAAATAAATTGTTTATAGCTTGAAAATGAAAATTAGTACATTGATCCCAGAGTCAATGTGTTTCATGTATACAGTATAACACATGACATTAAGCAAGTATGACAATTTCTTGTTGACTTCTTTTTATCACCCGTTGGGGTTTTTGCCAAATATGGTCGTATTAAAACCACACAAAAACTCAGGTTTTCATTCAAAAGCTTGCCCTATTGATAATTAAAACCATAAAATAGGCACTGCAGCTTTATCAGTACGTGATATTAATATTATTTTTGCAGATTCATGTGCTCTTTATATAAAATATGAATGCTTCATATTACACTGTCTTCTACGAGTTCTATATTGAACACTAATTTTAAGCGTTGCATACAGAACTTTAAAAAGTAAAAGTGACCAGCCTTGCAAGCATCATCAAGTTGGCAGAATTGCCAGTAGTCTTGCTTTCAGAGAATTATTGGAAGTTTCAGATCTGCATCCCGGAAAAGAATGGTTTACTTTAATGGTCAAGTCAATTCAATGCATCAATGATGCACAGAGAAACAGGCCAAGTTGTGCAACAGCTTGTTTGAAGCTCATCTTCATAGAAAATCAACAAAAATTATCATTAATTCCACAATTTAATAATTCCATTTTTTTTTTATTAGTAAATATTACAAGGATGCATCAGGCTCAATAGCAACAAAGAGAATCTTTTTAAGTAGGCATGCAAAATATTTTTTACTGGTTCAACTCATCATAACTCTAGGAGAATATGTCCTACATTTGTAGGTCCTACTTTTAGTGATTGTACAACAACAATTGCATGTTAGTTTTATAAGAATAATATACATAACACAGGACAAATCAAAATTAGGTGAACGCTCATCTGTTCTTTTGTGGATAAGGTTCAAGGTGTCTTGTCAAATTGTCACAAAAGTAAAAATGAAGAAATGTTCCATTAAGTCAATATTGCATATTTGCATTGCAGAAGGCAGATCTGCGCACCGATGAGTGTTTTAACTCAAGTAATAAAATCAGCATAATCACAACCAGAAACGCCAAGATGACGACATAGATGATGCAGATGACACGTAAGAGACAGATGATGCAGAGAACCTGTAATGATAGAAAAGAAATAATTTAGAAAATGGTTGGTTATTTATTTATTTTTTTAAGAAATACAAGTTAAAAGTTCTGTCTATTTGTACATGTATAGCAAAATTTAAAATTGCCGTTATTATTAAAGTTTACTTGAGCAATAAAGGAGAGATACATGGGAGCCTTTGATATGTTATGCGTTTATCCAATGAGTGACAAATTGTACTTAAGGGTTGAATTTGAAAACTTCCAGTTAGTGTAGTATTCCTAAAGTGCACTATGTAATTATGCAACAAGAGGTCAATCCCTGAATAGGAAGTGTTAATTAAAATTATGACAAAGGGAACTGAAAAATAACTTAAAAAATAAATAAATGTTTACCTTCTATTTTGGAGAGTTGACAGTGCTGTTTCTTGTTTTTCCCTTTTTATTTCACATGTCATCCATAACCTGGAACAATTACCACTCTTGTCACATTGTGCACATTTTAATTTGTAAATGTGGGGGAGACAGGGGCATGTTGTGCTATGGGGTAAGTAGGTCCCTCCCTGCCCACCATTTGGGTAAAATGAATGCGCCTTGAAAAAACCTGTTAAATGTAAAGCTATGGAAAGCTACACTCATAAATTAATTTTTTTTTCTTGAAAATCTGATGTAACAAGGACTGACATTCTTGTTTCTCGGTCATTTGGTGTTTGTTTGTTTGTTTGTTTGTGTTTTACGCCTCTGCAGCACCTTAGTGGGCTATATCGAGGCAGGCGATCGCTATATGATGATGAGATGAGAAGACTGTGAGTCTGGCACATACCCTATTAATTCAGGGATGCCCAGGGTCTTTCAGTTGCCCCAGCATAGAATACTGGATACAACCCGCCTCCATTTAATGTCCCATGGGCTCAGACTAAAGTGAGTTCCCGGGGTGAGATTTGAACCCACGCCCTCAAAGCCATTTGACAAGCGCACTTACCAATTAGGCCACTGGGGAACTCTCATTTGGTATTTGTAAAAAGATAAAGTGTTTCTGGCAGGATGGAGTTAGGACGTATATCCAGACATTGTTTTGAAAGATTTAATTGACTACCCGTTTTCTCTTGAAAATCAATACAGGGTAAGTTGTTCCGTTTGGATTGGGGTGAGTTTGTGCCTATGACATAACATAGGATATAATTTTCATTATTCGATTTCTGTTTGCAGGTAAGTTAGAAAGTGTTATACCACCATCTAAGCAAAAAACATTTTAGTTTCTGCATGATTTTAAATTTTTGCTCAACATGGCTATTAAATGTTTGATTAGTTTCATACATGTCGTATGCTAAAGCCATATACAAATGATCTATCTGAAGAAACAGGTGAAATACAGGGGTGCCTGAAGGAAATGCGGGTGACAGGGGCGGTCGGATGTCAAATGGTAAATCATGTTCATGCCAATTTTGCATAACAAAATTTAAGAAGAGTGTCAATAATAATTTTGATAATAAAATTATTATTTATTATTTAATTTGAGCCTAAAATTGCTAAAAATAGGCAGAATAATGTTTATTATTAAGATCAAAATGGAACACCTTGTCCCCTCTGCGGCCCTTGGACAAGGGCTGGAAGGGCAATTGCCCCCCTCCGCCCCCCTCCAGCCCCTTGGTCCGGCACCCCTGGTGAAATACAAGGTTTTTCTGTTATGAACCTCAGGGACAACTTGTCCATCATGGGGCACAACTCACGTCGGCAGCAGGGCAAGTTGTGCTACTTGACCTTTCTAACCAGATTTTAGAAATAATCACCTTTTTGTGACAGTTCTCCATGATTTTCAATCACAATTTCTTCATCCAGTGAAAATACATCCAGAGTTTAAAAACAAATATTTTCTTCCTGAAAAACAAGATACATAATGAATCTGCATCATATAGCATTTGACCTTAATTAAACGTTAAACATTATATCAGCAGAAACAATCTACATTAGTCAAGCCACGAGTTCTTGTTCAGGTTAAATTTTGATGACACAGTAGACATCTCTCCTACTGGATTTATCAGAAGAAGCCGCCAATATTAGGCAACCCAGCGATTCTTGCCTGGATTGTATTTTAGTGAAATATTAGACACCTTTCTAACCAGATTTTGGATATAATCACCTTTTTGTGTGGCAGTTTTCCATGGTTTACAGTTGCAATTCATCCGGTGAAAAAACCTCCAGAGTTCGAAAACAGACATTTTCCTCCTGAAAAACATATTTAAATTTAATGAATCTGCATCATTTAGCATTTGACCATACTTAAATATTAAATATTGATAGAAATCCTCTACATCAGGCAAGCTGTGGGTTCCTCTTCAGGTTTTATTTGGACAACATGTTAGATGGATGGATGATAGGGGCTTTATTTGTGCATTCATTAACCAATTATATTTAGTAGAAGAAGCCACCTGTTTCAGACAACCCGTGGCTTCTTGTTTCAGTTAAACTCTGACGACATATTAAACACCTTTCCAACCAGACTTTAGAAATACATTGTAATTACCTTTTTGTGACAGTTCTCCATGATTTCCAATTAAAATTTCTTCATCCAGTGAAAATACTTCCAGAGTATAAAAATAAACATTTTCTTTCTGAAAAAAGATGAGATACATAGTGAATCTGCAGGACATAGCATTTGACATTACTTAAAAGTTAAATATTATATCAGCAGAAACAACCTGCATTAGGCAACCCACTGGTTCTTGTTCAGGTTAAATTTTGATGACACAGTAGACATTTCACCTACTGGATTTATCAGAAGAAGCTGCCTACATTAGGCAACCCAGAGATTCTTGCCTGGATTAAATTGTAGTGACATATTAGACAACTTTCTAGTTTCTAACCAGACTTTATATATAGGCCTAATCACCTTTTTGTGGCAGTTTTCCATGCTGTGAAATTTCAATTTCTTCATTCAGTGAAAAACCTCCAGAGTTCCCTGTGGCCTAATGGTTAAAGGCGCATGTTTGTGCTACCACTGGCTGTGAGGTCGTGGGTTCGAATCCCACTCCTGGAACTTAATTTGGTCCGAGCCCATGGGACATTAAATGGAGGCGGGTTGTATCCAGTGTTCTGTGCTGGGGCAACTGAAAGACCCTGGACATCCCTGAATTAATAGGGTATGTACCAGACTCACAGTCTTCTCATCACTCATCATCATACGGCGGTCAGCAACAATGGAGAATGCTAAGGCATGGGAACCTTGGGCAATGTTCCCCTTGTCTCTGCCCATGGGCGCCGTGCTATGGCTGCCCTGAGCTGTATCATTGTGGAAGGCTCACCACGAATTTCGTGCCTGCATTGCAGTGCATGACTGATAGTATATACAATACAATACAATACTGAGTATGAAAACAGACATGTACTTCCTGAAAAAACATAAAATACATAATGAATCTGCATCATTTAGCATTTGACCATACTCAAAAGTTAATCATTTCAAAAGGAAACACGTACATCAGGCAAGCCATGGGTTGCTGTTCAGGTTAAATTTTGACAAGTGAGATCGATGAATGGATGATTGGGGCTTTACGTCCTGTATTAACGCACTCCGTAGGCTAATTAGGACAGGAGGAGGACCCGACAATGAGGTGAAGGATGATTGAAACAGCCATCCAACATAGGCCCAGGTGACCTGACAAGAGCTGGAATCAAACCCTGGACCGGCGATTTGAAGCCCAGAATGCCACCACTAGACCAACCCTGAGACATCTCTCCTACTATATTTATCACAAAAAGCCACATTAGGCAACCCGAAGCTTCTTGTTTAGGTTAAATTTGTATGACACATTAGACACCTTTCGAACCAGACTTTAGTAATAATCACCTTTTTGTGGCAGTTATCCATTATTCACAATTATGATTTCTTCATCCTTTGAAAATACCTTAGGACTTTAAAACTGGCATTTTCTTCCTGAAAAACATAAGGTACAAAATGAATCTGCATCATTTTGCATCATAAACCAGTGGAATTAAGCAAACCCACAGGTTCTTTTTCAGGTACAATGTTGCCAACATATTAGACACCCTTCCAACCAGATTTTAGAAATAATCACCTTTTACACTAGGCCTAAATGCTAACTGGTGCAAATTCATAATGTACTGGGGAGGGGGGGGGAAGTCAAGGGGGCCAGACCCCTGGACTCCTCTCCTCTCCCTTCTCCCTTCAGGCTAAGATATTCAATCAGACATAGAGATCCCCGGTCGAATTTGCTCCGGCCCTTCGGGTCTTGCCCATGGACCTCCCTCTTTCAAAATTCCTCGATCCACCCCTGTGGCAGGATCCTTCACAAAACAATATTTCACATTATTCTAGTGTATTTATATTTGAAAATAGATATTATCTCCACATCATTTCAATATGACAGCTTAACAACACTGAGAACAGTTGCCTTGATTAACAATATAAGGATATTTACTTTTTAAACTTACCTTGTCAAAACTTTGGTTATAAGACTTCTTAAGGGTCTCCAATAGCTCAAACAAGCAAACATTGAACAGAACCAACAGCTTTTTGAAAGTGGCCAACATTCACCTTCATGGCTGGGTGAACGTTTCTGTTGATGAATGTATTAAGTTTGAAGCTTAAGTGTTTGATTATGTGTTTATGATTAGACACATCATAAACACTAGTGTTTATGAAACTTAGAATTTTTTTTTCAACTTGGACTTTTTATGATATAAAAGCACACAAAATATGTACTGGTTGGCAAAAATGCCTGTATCCATATTCTGAAGATAGATATACATTAAAAAATTGATTTTTTCTTAATTCCCTTTACATAGTAATATACATTCCAATTGGCTCAACATTTTCTAAGTCCCATTAACACTTCAGCTTGTCCTGTATAAACACCATAGTGTTGTTGTTTTAACACTAAAGTGTCTATTTTCAATCACCAAAGTGAATATAAACACATAAGTGTTTACGAAATAACACTATAACATGTTTATGGCCAACACTATTTTTTAGAGTGTAGTGTGTCTTCTCAACAGAATCTGTGTTACCAGAAGAGATAATATAGGTTGGTCTATAATGAGGTTATCAGCACTCATTCTTGGATATCAGTATTATTCGTGGATACCAGTATTCAGGATAATATACATGCATGTATTATTATGGCTACCAATATTCATTTAGTCCAACACTGTGGCATTGCATTTGACCATTTGGCAAACCAGTCAAATGCCCCTTTTTTTTAATTTTTGTCCTAATAATTTACCTTTTTCCCGAGTATTGGACATATTGAAATGACTAACAGTGATTTAAATAAATTGGTCCAAAGAAACTAAATAAAGAGTTCTTGGATTAAAGAACTATGAATCACTGTATACATGATCAGACATCATAGGGATTAGGGGCATGCCCAGAAAATGCAACTTCTTGATTGGTTAGTGCACCATGATCATCCCATATCTCACATCAATGACGTATGCCATATCATTGATATTATTTAGCCATTACATTATCCCATGTCTAGCAAACTTTTGTCCCTGATACTGAGTTTTTCCCAGGTAAATACCAAATCAGAGAGGGAAATCAGTGAGTATTTAGAGGGACAAATATCAGTACACCCAATCAGAGCTCTTCAAGAAATTAGCTTAGAGGGATATACTAATTTATTCATTAGATGGCAGGGATATACTGAAACTGACAAATCAGAAAACAGCATAGCCTCATTTGCATACCATAATCAACAAAAAGACGTTGTACATGACCCCCCTGTATACCATGTTTATTAACATAACAAACCAGCATATTTTTGGATTTTTATGATTTAAGGCAATTAAGTACTGCCAATTAAGGATTATTGATTTTTTTGTAGCACAACTGCATTCACATTAAGTGCTTCAAACTGTTTTACATGTATAAAATAAAAGTATTTAAAAAAAAAAGACATGGGATAAAAAGGTTACATCATGGGTGGGGGCAGTATATCCCTGTATAGTCACCCTCGACCCAGTATATCCCTCGACCCTTCGGGTCTCAGGATATACTGGGTCTCGGGTGACTATACCAGGGATATACTGGCCCCACCCATGATATAACCTCATAGTAGGACACTTTCAGCCTGGACATCACTGAGGCATTTACCTACTTCTGAGAGCGACTGTATGATATTGCACTATTTAGTGTAGTCAAATTTGTGTTCAAATGTCCTGATGAAATAAGAATACAGTCCCAGACAGCATGCACCGTCGGTCCGTTGACGGCAGTGGTCGGATGGTCGGCAGCGGCAAGCCTCCGCTCAGCCGCTGGCGGTCCATTGAAGGCAAGCCTTTTATGTACCAAGATAACAGTGGTGCGTAAATGGTAAGCCATTGGAGGCCCGCCGATGGCGAGCCACTGATACACCGTTGATGGCTAATCAAAGGCAAGCGATTATGTACTAAGGTAACGGTGGTGCGTAATCGGCAAGCCATTGGAGGCCTGCCAATGGCATGCCACTGATACACCGCTGATGGCTAATCAAAGGCAAGCAGATTATGTCACAATCTGATGGTGGTGTGCAATCGGCAAGTCATTGGAGGTCCGTCAATGGCGTGCCACAGTCACACCGCTGAGGGCTAATCAAAGGCAACCAGATTATGTTACAATCTGATGGTGGTGTGTAATTGGCAAGCAATTGCAGGTCCGGTGATGGCGCACCACTGACACACCATTGATGGCTCATCAAAGACAAGCCGACTATGTAACTATATCTATTGGTGCTGCCCAATTGGCAAGCCATTGGAGGTCCGCCAATGGCCTGCCACTGATACACCACCGAGGACTAGTCAAATTTATGATATCGCACAATCGGCAAGCCATTGAAGGCCCACTGATGGCATGCCACTGACATACCGCTGGTGGCTAATTGAAGGGTAGCCAATAAACCTATGGTGGTACACAATTGGCCAGCCATTGGCGGTCCATTGACGGTAAGTCGGAAGACAAGGACTCAGGAGTCCAGGGAAAACCACATGCTACTTCTACAAAATGTCTGCTGCAATGAAGAGGCATGAGGAAGTTTGTAACTTTGCGCGAATGAAAATCAACACTTTGAAGCTGAAAATGTCTTGTATTGTCAGGTAAGTAGTTTTACGAAACATCCAGGCATCCTAAGAAGCCAATTTCTACCTGTTTTTAATTTTGGTAATACTGCAGACTACAATCAGTCAATTCCATGTGGCAGATTCGTTTTCCCTCCATTTTCGCATGTGGTGCTCAGTCGCAAGCCATTAGCGACCCGCTGACGGCACCCACTTGAATACGACTGGGGCGCTAATTGAAGGCAAGCCAATATTGGTTGGCCTACCAATCGAGGGTTGTGCGAAATCGGCAAACCATTGGTGGCCCGCCGATGGCATGCTGCTAACGTAACGTTGAGTGCAAAATTGAAGGCAAGCCGATATTGGTAAAAATTGATGGTGGGGCACAAGCGGCAATCCATTGGTGGCTTGTCAATGGCATGCCACTGATATATCACTCAGGGCAGCCATTAGATTTCCAGAGATGGCCTTGGGCTTTCCTTTAAGAGAAAAACACCGGACATAGGCCACCATGCAACATCCTAAAATATTCACACTTTTTTGTCTACATTTTAAAATTATTTAAGATTTAAGGCCTGCAGTGATGGCTTGTCTTGGCATATTGTGACATGTTAATTAGATATGAGTCAAGTTATATTGTACTGCTTCCTTTCTGTATTTCCCTGTACCCCTTTTCTAACTTCTTTTCTTCCTCCTTGTTCTTGTCGTTTCTGACCATTGCTTTTTTTTTTCCTTAAGGGGGCGACCATTTCATAATCAGGGGGGCTTAGAGTTTTTCCTCCCCGAATATTCATTCCTAAATCACGCTACACCTTGTTAAGAAAAACCCCCACCGGAAATTATTTATTTCAAGACTGCCCAGAAAGAAATTTTTTTTTTCACCAAAACTGAGCAAGAAATTATTTATTTAAAAGAAACTCCAAGCCCCCCCCCTTGGATATTAAATGGTCTCCCCCAACGAGAACTCCTCTCCCTCCCTGCTTCTTCCCTCACTCTGGCTCCTCCATCTCTGCCTACTCTCTCTTATATATAATTGTATGATAAAAAGTTTCATCGTTTGCTCAAGAAATGCAGTATTATGTGTTATAATATTTGGTTTTTACAGGTTCGTCACTTTGCACAGCATTTTGAAGAAAATATGCAGTGCTATGGGCCAAAGGATGCCGAAATGATGCCCGGAGCCCCTTAACTACCGGTTTGGATTGGCCAATGCTCATATTCCCTGCTTTTAGTTTTTACAGTCTATATGTTTGTAAATGAATGATTTCATATCAAAGAACACTTTAAGAGTTTTGTTGTATTATACTATCTATAGGTGGCTTAATCCACACTCATTGTAAATCATAATCATTGTAGGATCACTATATAAATTATTGATGCCCATTGGTGGGTTACTATGGTATGATGATTTGTTTGTTGAAGGTTTATCATTGGTCTGCAAGCAGGCCGACAACGGCCCACTGATGGTCCGATAATTGACAGGCCATTACTCAGCCAGCCCGCCTTAGATTTGCCATTCTGTCATTGATGGTCCATCAACTGTCTGTCAAAAGTTTGAAGGTTTGTATTATTGGCCCATCAGCGGTCCGAAGACGGCCCACGGATAGTCCGATTGTTGGCTCGCCATGAGCAGTCCATCGATGGTCCAATCAACAGTTTGTGTCTGGTATATCATTTGTCAATTGGTGGCCCAATGACGGCCCATCGATGGTCTGATCATTGGCAAGCCATTGAAGGACCACAGTCGGGGTGCTGGCCAAAACGACCATGACCCGATCACTGGCAAGCCATTAGTGGTCCGTCACCAGTCCATCGACAGAAATTAGAGGGTATATAATTTGTCAATCAGTGGCCAAATGATGGCCCGTCAATGGCGCGATCATTGGCAAGCCATTCAAGGACCACAGTCGGGGTGTTGGCCAGAACGACTATGACCCGATCACTGGCAAGCCATTAGTGGTCCATCACCAGTCCATCGACAGAAATTAGAGGGTATAAAATTTGTCAATCAGTGGCCAAATGATGGCCCATCAATGGCGCGATCATTGGCAAGCCATTCAAGGGCCACAGTCGGGGTGCTGGCCAAAACGACCATGACCCGATCACTGGCAAGCCAGTAGTGGTCCATCAACAGTCCATCGACAAAAATTAGAGGGTATATAATTTGTCAATCAGTGGCCAAATGATGGCCCGTCAATGGCTCGATCATTGGCAAGCCATTCAAGGACCACAGTCGGGGTGCTGGCCAAAACGACCATGACCCGATCACTGGCAAGCCATTAGTGGTCCTTCAACAGTCCATCGACAGAAATTAGAGGGTATATAATTTGTCAATCAGTGGTCGAATGATGGCCCGTCTATGGCTCGATCATTGGCAAGCCATTCAAGGACCACAGTCGGGGTGCTGGCCAAAACGACCATGACCCGATCATTGGCAAGCCATCAGTGGTCCATCGACAGTCCAACAACAGTTCTTTAAAGGGATATATAAGTTGTCAATCAGTGGCCCAATGGCGGCCCACTGATGGTTGGATTGTTGGCAAGCCGTCGGCGGTCCATCAATGGTCCATTGACAATTCTTTGCAGTGTGTATAATTTGTCAATCAGTGGCCCAATGGTGGTCCGTCAATGGTCCGATTGTTGGCAAGCCAGTGAAGGACCGCAGTTGGGGTGCTGGCCAAAACGATGATGGGCCGTCGGTGGCTCTCTACAATGGTCCGCCGATCCGGCATCGGCGGACCGCTGATGGTCCGTCGGTGCAGTGCTGTCTGGGGTGGAACCACATTTTGAACCATTTGGAAAATCGGTCAAGTATCATATGATTATTGACTGTAAGAAAATCACTTTTAGTGCTGTGGCCATTTCTCAAAAGAGGCCTAAAACAGGGTGCAGCCCCTACCCACCTTAGAACAAAGCAAACCCTACTTTTTCTGAGGCAGAATTTTGTCTTGTTTTAGAAAAATTAGGGTGTAGTTAAAAAATTATGTTTGACCTACTTAAAATTCAAGATGGCCGCCGGAAAGTCTGTCTGCGGCAATCACCAGAAAATAAGCAATATCTTTGCAACTATTGATGTCAGGAGGGTAAAATTTAGGTCTCTACCTAGGTTTTTAGGTATAAGGAATACAATGGAGGGGTCTATTAATAGATTAGATTGAAATTACTCTCTGAAAATGTCTTCCAATGGCTTAATTCAAGAGTTTGTCCGCCCAAAAAATGTTTAAACATCTCCGGCATGTAAACCAAGTACACTAGTGGACCAGCCAACACATGATTCTGTACTTTTAAGAGGCATTTCTTGTTTATGGAAGGTATTTCTGCCAGTTAGATAGGTAATAGGTCAGAGTAAAGGACTAGGGTGGATGCCACTTCCGGATTTGAATTTTAAGGTTCATTAGAGGTCATTAAGGTCAAAACCAAGAAAATGGTGATTTTTCAGCAAAAATTGAAAATAAAATAAATCAAAATGACCTAAAGTGACAAAATAGTACAAGCTTAGGCTAGAACTATACCTAACAGCAATGAACTTTACTATTTTAATACTCAATTAATGCGCTTCACCTTTAACGATGTATTTTAAAAGGACATGTAATGATTGCCGAAGGCATACTCCGAAAAGCATCCATTTTACTAGTTCAAATCTCCTGAGAAAATTTTCTTGCCGAATGCTTGCTTAATAAACATTGTGCATCTGCCTTTTTCTAGAGTAAGGCTATCTATACAATAAGTAAGTACTACAATTATACTCATGTCGAACTTAACTTTTCACTCACAGAAGTTGCCAAAGTCAAAATTGAAGTATTTTTGATGCTCCATGACTAACAGGCCAAATTAATTCTCATTAGTTCCATTATACCTACATGTACTCATGACCAAACTGGTGAATTTAAGTTTTTTTCATTCAATATTAAATAATGTTGCAGTTGCAGACAAAAGGTTTAAACCAAGAAATAACAGTTTCCCAACGCATTGATTTCTAGGCAGACTTCTTGGACAAAAATTTAGTTGGGCAGCTCAGAGAGGTCCCTCTGCATCCATGTGAATAGTTAATGGGACCAAGTTTTTTGGCACTCTAATAATGGCTGGTTAGGAATGAGTTATCCAGTGACCAGGAAAGGTGGAATTGAAAAAACATAGGATAGTTTTGTGTTTCTGAAGAGATTTTTGACTCTGACTGCAACATTTATTTAGCTTTTGGAGGGTTGACAGTTGTAGTAACAAGGAAACCAAGGTGTCAAATGAAAGCTTACATCAAGGGCTAATCATCCACATTAATTTTGGTTGGTTAGGAATGAGTTATCTAGTGATTAGGACAGGTCTAATTCAAAATACATGGGAGAATTGTGTGTTTCCGAAGAGATTTTTGACATTGACAGCAACATTATTTAGCTTTAGGAGGGTTGACAGTTGTAGCAACAAGAAAAAAAAGTTGCCAAACAAAAAGCTGAACTTAAGGGCTGTCAATCAACATCCATTTTGGTGGGTTAAGAATGACTTATATAGTGATTAGGATGGATGGTATCGAAAATACATGGGAGAATCTTGTGTTTCCGAGGAGATTTTTGACGTTGACCGCAACATTTATTTGCTTTTGGACGGATGACAGTTGTAGTAACAAGGAAACCAAGGTGTCAAATGAAAGCTTTCACCAAGGGCTTTTCATCCAAATCCAATTTTGAGGATTAGAAATGAGTAATATGGCGATTAGGGCATCTGCATGGAATTGAAAATACACGGGAGAATTTTGTGTTCCGAGGAGATTTTTCACACTTACCGCAATATTTATTTAACTTTTGGGGGGTTGGCAACTGTAGTAACAAGGAAATCAAGGTGGGAAATGAAAGCTTACACCAAGGGCTATCCATCGACATCCAGTTTGTTTAGTTAGAATTGAGTTATATGGTGATTGTATCAGGTTGAATTGAAAATACATGGGAGAATTTTGTGTTTCCGAGGATATTTTTGACACTGACCGCAACATTTATTTTGCTTTTGGAGGGTTTACAGTTGTAGTACCAGGGAAACCAAGGTGGCAAATGAAACCTTACATCAGGGGCTATCCATCCACATCTGTATTGGTGGGTTAGAAATTAATCATACGGTGATTAGGACAGATGCAATTGAAACTATGAGATAATTCTGTGTTTCTGAGGAGATTTTTTACACTGACTGCAATATCTATATATAGCATTTAAGGGATGACAGTTGTAGTAACAAGGAAACCAAGGTGCCAATTGAAAGCTTTACACCAAGAGCAATCCATCCACATCAATTTTGGTGGTTGGAAATGAGTTATATGGTGAATAGGGCATGTGGAATTGAAAATACATGGGAGAATTTTGTGTTTTCGAGGAGATTTTTGACACAAGCCGCAACATTTATATAGCTTTTCAAGGTATGGCAACTGTAGTAACAAAGAAATCAAGGTGGTAAATGAAAGCTTACACCAAGGGCTATCCATCCACATCCATTTTGGAGATTTTTGACACAAGCCGCAACATTTATATATGGTGATTATAGCAGATTGAATATAAAATACATGGGGGAATTTTGTGTTTCCGAGGAAATTTGTTACACTGGCCGCAACATTTATTTTGCTTTTAGAAGGTTGAAAGTTGTAGTAGCATGGAAACCAAGATGGCAAATGGAAGCTTGCATCAAAGGCTATCAATCCACATCCATTTTGGTGGGTTAAAAATGAATCATATGGTGATTAGGACAGGTGGAATTGAAAATATATGGGATAATTTTGTGTTTCCGAGGAGATTTTTGACACTGACCGCAACATTTATATAGCATTTAAGGGTTGACAGTTGTAGTAACAAGGAAACCAAGGTGCCAAGTGAAAGCTTTACATCAAGGGCTATCCATCCACATCCATTTTGGTTGTTGGAAATGAGTAATATGGTGAATAGGGCATGTGGAATTGAAAATATATGGGAGAATTTTGTGTTTCCAAGGAGATTTTTGACACTAATCACAACATTTATATAGCTTTTTAAAGTTGTAGAAACAAGGGCTCCAAGGTGGCAAATGAAAGCTTACATCAAGGGCTTTTCATCCAAATCCATTTTAGTGGTTAGAAAGGAGGTATATGGTGATGGTAGCCGGCTGAATTGAAAATACAAGGGAGAATTCCTTGTTTCCGAGAAGATTTTTGACACTGACAGCGAATTTTTTTTTAGCTTTCAGAGGGTTGAAAGTTATATTAACAAGTAAACCAAGATGCCGAATGAAGGCTCACATCAGGAGCTATCCATCCGCATCTGCTTTGGTTGGTTAGGAATGAGTTATCTCGTGACTGTCAAGTGATCTCCTGATTGGCCGGATGAGAAAAAATTGATTTTTCCATTTTCTCAATGTAATATTAACGATGCTGGCAGGACAATAAATTTGAATTGTTAAGGATAATGATTTCAAAATAAACATGATACAATTCCATATCAGGCAAATATGTATAACAGTCCCATTGAACAATGAATCATTACTAAGAACATAGTTGAACAGCCATATCTTATTACAACAAATTTCCGATCATCAGCCATATTTCGTTTGCTTGGATGATCTATTTACACAAAAAAATATGCAAAAAATGATTAGTATATGCAGGTCCACCTTGGCTGCAAAAGAAAAATTTAAACAGGACATTGCAGATACCTGTACTATCGATAAATTCAACTCTGATGATCCAAATGTAAATTATGATCTACTGGATAATATATTGAAAGTGTGTCTTGAGAAACATCTGCCTCGGAAACTGGTCAAATTTAACAAACATAAACATAAGAAATCGAAATGGATAACTCAGGGAATTATTAAGTCTATTAAGTTTAGGGATAATTTGTACAGAAAATTAAGAGAAACCTGTCCCTCAGATCAAACGTTTGAAACATTGAAAGTAAATCTCCAAACATACAACAGAATCTTAAAGAAAAGCATTAGGACAGCCAAGAAAAATTTCTATTTATCCTGTTTCAGTAAGTACCAAAAGGACATTAAGAATACCTGGAGGACCATTAAAGATGTTATACATCATAATGAAGAAAAAGACACAGCCAAATTTTTTATGAATGGTGATGAACCCTGCCATGATCCCCAATCTATAGCAAATGAATTCAATAAATATTTTACGAATATAGGACCAATGCTGGCAAATAGCATAAAGCAGCCAACAAATCAATCTTTTAATGATTTTCTTTGTGGAAATATTACATCGTCTTTCAAATTTCATGCAGTTACCGAACAGCATGTTCTAAAAATTATTGACGGCTTAAAAAATTAAACAAGTAGTGGAATTGACCATATTTCTAACAATCTTCTTAAACATGTCAAATTTCAGATCATTAAACCCATGACCGTAATTATTAACCAGAGCCTGGCTACTGGTATATTTCCGGATAAATTAAAAATTGCGAAGGTTTTAGCAGTGTACAAGAAAGGTGAAAACTTTAAATATGAGAATTATCGACCAGTTTCACTTCTACCAAGTGTATCAAAGGTCTTTGAATGGATAGTATATAATCAGCTATATCAGTACTTCGTTGATAATAGACTCTTTTATGAAAATCAATATGGATTTAGAAAAAATCATTCAACTGAATTGGCTGCTCTTGATTTGATTGATAGAATTGTTTGTGCTATGGACAATAACAAAGTTCCTATTAGTATATTTCTAGACCTCTCAAAGGCTTTTGATACACTTGATCATAACATAGTGCTTATGAAATTAAATTATTATGGAATTAGGGGTACTGCCTTCAATTTGTTTAAGTCTTACCTTCAAAATAGATATCAAGTAGTACAATATGAAGAGATGAAATCAGAATATTTGCCTATTGTAACCGGAGTTCCCCAAGGATCCATTCTTGGACCCCTACTTTTTATTATTTATCTGAACGACTTAGTTTACTCTTGTGAAAATTTTAAACCTGTAATCTATGCTGATGATACAGCTTTGTATACTTCTCTTGAAGCCTTTAACTTGCAAGATGTAGAACAAGATAATGCTATAAATGATGAACTTAAAAAAATTGAATGCTGGTTCAAACTGAATAAATTGTCTCTGAATAGTAATAAAACGAAAGCAATGATTTTCTACAACATTCAAAGAAAAGTTAGAACCCCCATTTTAAAACTACACAATAGTGAAATAGAGTTTGTGGGTAATTTTAAGTATCTAGGTATTATCTTTGACTCCCACCTAAACTGGAAACACCATACTACTCATGTGGCCAAACAAATAGCTAAGACAAATGGAATACTGTGTAGACTCAAAAATTTCTTTCCTAAAAACATTTTGTTGACCTTGTATAATTCACTAATTCTACCTTATTTAAATTATGGGATTCTTGTATGGGGCTCACGTCTGGAAAGATTAATCAAACCACAAAAGAAATCTGTCAGGATAGTTATGAATGCTAAGTATAATGCCCACTCAGAACCAATTTTTAAGTTGTTAGGTGTTTTGAAAATTAATGATATCTTCAGGCTAAATGAGCTTAAATTTATATACAAACTTGAAAATAAGCTTTTACCTCAAAACTTTCTTATTTCTATGTTCAGCAGAAATGCTGACATACATGGTCACAATACTCGACAGGCTTATGCATTTAGAGCTCCACAAAGTAAACATGACTTTGTTAGAAATAGTATACGTTTTAGAATACCGACAATCATGAATGAAGCCCCATCATATTTTACGAATAAAATTCACACTCATAGCATATCAGGTTTCACTAAATATATAAAACTTCACATGATTAGAAGCTACAGCAGTACTTGCGAAATTCCACAGTGCTATATTTGTAATCAAACATTGTGAAAACAAGTGAACTAAAAATAAATAAAAAAATGAAAAAATAAATAAATAATTAATATTAAAGTCTATAAAAATTAAATAAAAAATGATATCTGTCATTTGAATACTTTAGTTATTCAATTTCGGATTTTGTTGCCTATGCTGTGCAAACTTTTGTTGCTTCATTTCTGTAGTTTTAAATTGGTCAACATTCTCGGAAATATGATGTATTGTTAATGAGTGGCTTTTCTTGGGTTTTGGTTCCATTCTTGGTCTTGGTTAAAATGATCATTGAAAAATGACATGTGACTTTCATCCAAAAGGTTCATTTCAAGGGCTAGCAGACTTTTACCTCCTCACCATTTTGTGATTTTCTTAAAATTTTTTTTTTGCTTTACTTTGCCTCCTCTCACACTCTCATGAATGACAACACTGGTTACCACAGATGCACATTGCTTAGATATATATATAATATAGTTTGCAAGAAAGTACATATTAAGCTCTTTACATCTAAACCTAATGGGCCTCTCTGGGATGACAACTAGTCTTTTTTTTTTTTTTTTTAGGGGGGGCATCTCGCTAGCGACAAAAATCTTGTCTTAGAGATGTCCTCCCTCTTTACTGTAACAACCTGTATGTTTCAGGAAGAAATAAATGTCTTGAGTCTTGAGTCTTGAGTCATATCATTTTAAAGGAAGTACTCATTGTTAGCCTTACTGCCGACTTCATTACTTACATAATACTCAACCTCTTTATGTGTAGATTTGTATATATATTTATCAACTGAATAATAAAAATTAAAGAAGACAGATAAACTATATACTGTATACAATAATCCCTATCTGTCACTATTTATTTAAGTGTACTTGGTTTACATGCCGGAGATGATTAAACATTTTTCTGGCTAACAAACTCATCAATTTAGCAAATGGAACGCATTTTCAGCTAGTTTTATCAATCTAATCTCTTATTAGACCCCTTCATTGTATTCCTTATACATAAAAACCTAGGTAGAGACCTAAATTTTACCCTCCTGACATCAATAGTTGCAAAGATAATGCTTATTTTCTGGTGATTGCCGCAGACAGACTTTCCGGCGGCCATCTTGAATTTTAAGTAGGTCAAACATAATTTTTTTAACTACACCCTAATTTTTCTGAAACTAGACAAAATTCTGCTCCAGAAAAAGTAAGGTGTGCTTTGTTCTAAGGTGGGTAGGGGTTGGCCTTCTCTGGGCTCCATTTGCCACAGCACTATTTGCGGAAGAATACATATCACTAAAAAATCGCAAAAAGCACGAGTTTGGCCATTTCAGACTATCAATGCCTGAACATGATATTAAATGCCGATCTTAAGATAATCTCAAGGCAATCTTAAAACAAAATAAATGTATAATAAGCTATTATACTAGTACCATGATCCCAAAAGTTACCAATATTACTGTACAATCAAGACATTATACCAAAGTGATATGGTAATTTTGATTTATTTAAACCGCTACTGTTCATGGAGAAAATGAGAAAGATCAAGTGTCATTACCTTCACTGACAACAAACTAATTAGCTTCCAGCAATAGCATAAATGTCATTATCTGATCGAGAACATTGAATGTGGCACTAGTCTCAAAATTATTTATTTGCATTCAAAGGCAAGCCAATAAAACACACCCACAACTGCAACAGTTAAAAGTTCTACTGCAGAACAAGAGCAGGCATTTTTATGTTCAGTCCATTTCTTCACCTGTCCGATACATTGAGCAGTTTACTGGAAGAGGCGCTATATAAATCACTATTATTATTATTCTAATTATTATTATTATTACATAAATCAGACCCGGACATTGAGACCTCACCCACTGTGATTGAAATAAATCACTTCAGAGAGAATTAATGAAACTTCTGTGTGTCTTACAGACTGACAGTGTAGGTGCCAGACAGTTAATAATAATAATAATAATAATAGACATTTATATAGCGCTAATTCCAGTAAACTGCTCACTAGCGCTTGTGTAGGATAGATTTATTTGTAGAAACTTTTGAACAGGTGAGTTTTAAGATTTCTCTTGAAGCAGTCAATATCTGGCAGTTTGTTCCATAGTTTTGGGGCAGCATGCGAAAAGGCTCTGTCCTCAAATTTGTTTTTATTGCAAGAAGTTGGTTCATATAAGAGCGCTTGGTCGTTGCTTCTGAGATTACAATTCTGGTTGGATTTTGGCTGGATCAGACTTTGAATATATAGAGGTGCTTGCCCATTTACTGCTTTCCATGTCGTTAGCATTAGTTTGAATTGGATTCTAGCTGGAATTGGTAGCCAATGTAGCTGTTTCCTAAACTGGCTTACACTGTCATGCCTTTTCAATTTCTCTATGAGAGTTTTGGGCTACTTGTAGTTTATTCATCAATCGACTTGATGTACCATACAGAAGTCCATTTCCATAGTATAGGTGAGGAGTAACAAGAGCATTAACTACGGTTTTGCAAACTTCTTTGTCTAATGATTTCCTGACTTTTGCAATATTCCTCAAGTTGAAATAAGCATTACGGCACATTTTTTTTATTTGCTTTTCCATGGTCATGTTTTTGTCAAAGATAACACCCAGGTTTCTAACATGTTCAGCAGCATTGATTTTGACACTGTCTACACTGATTGACGATAGTTGGAGTTTATTTAGTTGATGTGAACTGCCAATGAGCAGTAGTTCGGTCTTTTCTCCATTGTTGCAAAGCTTATTTTCATGGAGAAAGTTCCTGATTTCAGCAATGCACTTCTCCATTTTGTCTGTTGCATTTTTCTGATCCAAAAAGGTTGGTTTGAAAGAGAGTATAAGTTGCTCGTCATCAGCATATTTTTGGTCTTTGACTTGATTTTTTGCAGCCACTTCACTCATTGGAGCAATATATGAATTGAATAGAATTGGTCCAAGTTTTGAACCTTGAGGGACACCAAATTTGAGAGGGAGCTTGGTTGATATTTTTCCATTAATTATCACTGACTGTGACCTTTCAGAAATGTAGGACTTGAACCAGTCTAGTGCAGAATTATGAACACCATATCTGCCTTTCAGACGTTTCAGTAGAATATTGTGATCCATCTTGTCAAAAGCAGCTGAAAGGTCCAACAGTACAAGCATTGTTACCTCACCTTTGCTTATATTCAGCATAAAGTCATCATGAATCTTCATCAGGAGGGTTTCAGTGCTGCGGAATTGTCTGTATGCAGACTGTTTGTCATCATCAAGGTTGTTTTTAGAAAGACGCTCTGTGTATTGTTTAATAACAGCACTTTCAATTAATTTGCCAAGGAAAGACAAGTTTGAAACTGGTCGATTATTCTTTTTGATTAAAGCCAAACCAGGTTTTTTCAAGAGAGGTTTTACTAATGCATGGTTCAATTCAGAAGGCATTTCTCCTTCTAAGAGTGACTTATTCACAATATTGACTATAATTGAAGGAATTCATAAAGGCATTCATGCAAAAGCCATGTGGGAATAGGATCTAGTTGGCAGTGTTTAACTGGCATGTCAGTGATCAGTTTCTTTATGTCACCTTTAGATAATATTTCAAAGTGTTGCAGCGTGTGAGAGGCAGGTCCATTATCATTAATAGTCTCATCGTGTGTGCAGTCCAACTTTGACCTAATTGTCTTAATTTTCTCATCAAAGAAGTTGTTAAAATCATTTGCCAGGTGACATTCATTTGTTTGAGTTGGTAGAGGAAGTTCTTGCTTCCTGTTGAGAGTAGAGTTTAGGAACAAAGTCTTTGCATTGCCTTTAGATTTTAATTATGGTCAGAGAGGAGGTCACTAACCATGAAATTGTTCAGTGCTAACTTTTCTCGAGTTATCACAAGATCCAGCATGTTGCCATCTTTGTGAGTTGGTGCCGAGACATGTTGCACAAGGTCAAACGCTTCAAGGATGTTGTTAAATTTAATAACTATGTTTCCATCTGGTTTATTCATATGAAAGTTGAAATCACCAGTAATTAAAACTTCATCGTTCAATGTTTCATACAGTGCTAGAAATTCGGTAAATTCTTCAAAAAATTCTGCAAGGCCGTATCTATTTTTATTGGATGGTTCAGGGCGGTATACCAGAAGAACAGTAACAATTTTTCCATCAAGTTGTATTTGTATTTCCATATGCTCAAAGTTCTTAGTATTCATTTGATCCTTTTAAATTGCTTGTATGCCTGATCTCACAATGCAACCTACTCCACCCCCAAGTCTTCCTACCCGGGGAGTGCTCAGATAGTAATATTCACCATTTTGTTCCAACTCACTAATTTCAGCTACATCTTCATCTTTTAGCCAAGTCTCTGTGAAGAGAAAGATGTCTAGATCATGTTCGTCCCTGTAGTCTTTCACTGTTTGTGTTTTCTGTCTCAAACTTTGAGCATTCCATACACAGCCTTTCAGGAAATTATTTGCCTTGAAATATGTCTTGTTTGGATGAATTCTAGTATTTCCTACCGAACCCAGAGAAGACTCAGTTTGTGATAAAATATCGAACCTATTTGACAGTGTGATTGAATCTCCTGTTACCCTTGTGTATTTTCTTGTTGGTAGAGTCGATGGGGGCATGTTATGAGATATTTTGAGACCAGTTTTTAAAGCATCAGAATATAGCTTTCGATGCCTGTGCATTTTGGAAAATTGTGACACGAAGAGTTAATTTCAATCAGCAGCTGATCAGTATGCGAATGACCAGTAAGAGTTAGTTTCAATCGGTAGCAAATCCGTTTGAGAATGACCGAGGCGAACAAGCTTGTATCTGTGGCTAGTCAGTTTGTGAATAACAAAGGATTTGTTTCATCAGTAGCCAATGAATTTGTGAATGACCAAGGAGTTGTTCAATGAGGAGCCAACCAGTTTGTGAATGACCAGGGAGAGTAAGTTTGAATCAGCAGCCAATCAGTTTGTGAATGACCAGACAGGGTTAGTTTCAATCAGTAGCCAATCAGTTTGTGAGTGACAAGGGAGAGTTAGTATCAATCAGTAGCCAATCAATTTGTGAATGACCAGGCAGGGTTGGTTTCAATCAGTAGCCAATTCCCAGTTCTCACAGATTACTTGCCTGTGTGTCCCATACTTGTTCACCACTGATTCTTAAATAAGGGAGAGTCCATTTTTAGGTTCAATAATCTTATGAAACTTGTATTGTGAAGTTTAACAATAAAATGATAGAATGTAGAAAAAATTAGAAACAACATGCGTTAGATCATTTTTCATTTTGGTCAAATGTAAATCCACTGTTTTACATGCAAAATTCAATACCTGTCATGCAAAACTCCCATCATATGCACATTCATAAATTGTAGATAGTCTGTTATTCAAAGTTTGATTACAAACCAAAACTTACACACAAAAACAAATATTATAAATGGATGATGACTGGACTTTCAATTGTGTGAGGTCATCTGAAATAAAGCCATAGTAGCAGCTGAGCACACAATTATTAATTGTGATGTTACATTATTTCTTCTGCAACATTGTCTAATTAATCACGGTTGACCATTGCCATTCAAATTAGAGCTAAATATGGTTTGCCTTTGATATTTTACTGGATTATCATAACGGTTTTTTTCACATGGTTTAGGAAGAATCAGCAATTTTTACCTTACATTTCACTGTCATAAACAAGGTTTTACAGCTGAGTTAGTTCCATCATGTTTATTTTTTGCCCATTCACTGAAGATGAAATAATGAGACCTTACTTTTCATTGTCCAAATGAGATTTTTCTGGATTGCATTATGTTTTCTCAGTTTTCTTTAGTTGTTGGTCACAATTATGATATATTGTTTATTCCAAACTTGCCAATAAAGGATTAGACAGCATATTGTCAAAAACAAAGGTATTGTCTAACTTAGACTCAATTTTTAAAACAGTTTGTTGCTACCTGTTTTGTCTATAAAATAAGCAAACATGATATTCTTGTAACACTCTATTGAGTTCACAATTATAGTGAAAGCGATAGCAAGGGCTGTTTAAATGGAATTTTCATTTATTGTAATTGAATTTTAAAACATTCTAAATATTGACCCAGGCAAATTGAAATCAATTTGGTAATTTATATGATATGACAATAGTTAGAGGAAAAACTAGCAAAACCAAAATTATCATATATATATATCATATGGCAAGCCGAAATACTCGCTGCTGATTGGCCGACAGCCATGCAATATTATACAGTTATCGCACAGCACCGAGTGCAATATTAGTCACCGAGGTGCCATAAAAACTGATATTGCATAAGTTAAATATTTAAGAAACAAACAACAAAGAACTTTTTACGTTGGATGGGTTGACCAATAGTGAGCCATAAGGCATTGTAAAATTCGAAAACCAATTTCATCGAAGTGCAGTACCTGTTCATTACAGCGAAACACTTTGATATAGAATTAAAGTGGACTGCGGCACTGTGAAAATCGCACTTTGTCTGTCATCATGCTGATGATTTGTCGTGATCAAACCAAATATTTTCAATGTTAATATGATAGGAAGGAGACTTATCCCACTTGTTGGTGACAGCCAAACGAAAGGATTATGCATCTGATTTTCACTCTAAAATCCGTTATGAGAAGTCAAATGGCTTTCTCTTGATCATGACTAATCAAACAACCTCTATGTTTCATGTTGAAAGTAGAGAAGATGAGACTTCATCGGCTGTCATTAGTCACATTTTCACAGTGCCACAGTCCACTCTAATTCCATATCAAAGTGTTTCGCTGTAATGCAATTAAGTTAATATCGTGATATGAGGTGCAGTCTTGCTGCCTTTGAATAGCTTTGTAATGATTTACCAGCCATTAACTCCTGATTGTTTGGGAGGATATTCCAGGCATTACCCACTGTATTGTTTAATGATTGTTTGTGAAATTTGTTGTCTGTTTCATGAATATATGTATCAGTACTTTGCACAGATTATGTGCTAATGTTGTTTACATTGAATGTGTACTCTAGATAATGCTGATCTGTATCGTCCAGGGACGGACGCAGGGGGGGGGATGGGGGGGATGCATCCCCCCCACCAGACCAAATTTATATATTTTTACATGTTAATTTTATCCACGCGCAGTCGCGGAATGTCGCGAATTGTGCGTTCCGCGACGCGATAGCCCGATAGACCCCCCCACCGGAATTTTCTGGATCCCCCCCTGGCAGGGACGGACGCAGGGGGGGGGATGGGGGGGATGCATCCTCCCCCACCAGACCAAATTTATATATTTTTACATGTTAATTTTATCCACGCGCAGTCGAGGAATGTCGCGAATTGTGCGTTCCGCGACGCGATAGCCCGATAGACCCCCCCACCGGAATTTTCTGGATCCCCCCCTGGTATCGTCTTCAAGAATTATTGTGTCACGGTCATTAGACACGTTACTGCAATTTCAACAAGTATGAGTTGCTTGGACCACTTGCTACGTAGTTCCTTGAGGAGCTTATTCTGATTGGCTGATGATTTGTTAAGGACCAATCAGAGGAATACCAAATGCTACGTAGCAACTACTAATTGAAACTGCAGTAACGATATCATTTAAATGGATTAAAAATAGAAGGGAACTAGTATTGAGACCTGGGAGGCACCACACAATGTGGCGGTGCTCCAATTACAATGATTATTTTGAATTTCGGTAAATTGAGAACGATTTGTAAGGTTATTTCTAAACCAGGACAAAGTGGTGCCTCGGACACCCTTATAATGGTCAAATTGAGATAGAAGTATTTCACGATTAAGCGTATCAATTTTTAGTCAAATATTTTACCAATTTATCTGTAAATATTTTACCAATCTATCTGAATACTACTCAATCAATAACTATCTTCGCAATTCCTCTTCCTATTACGATGTATGCCCCCACAGGTGAATTTGTGTAACACTAATCCAACGGCATGCAACATACTGTTTCCAAACTTTTGGCTTGCAGCGCATGCAAATTTTCTAGCACTCATGTATATGTATTTTCTCACACTCATGTGTGTTTCATAACACTTGTCTATGTGTAATTCCTGCCACCTGTGTATGAGTTTTGCCTGCATCAGACTGTTATAACAAGCATAAGTAATGTGCAAATTAACGTCTGACAGTCACAAGAATTATATAATCTAGAAAAAATATGAGTTACAAGAACGAGCGGATGTGCAGCATTTTGCAGACACAACAAAAATGAATGTGCAACATTTTACACATACAAGAGGAGTGAATGTGAAACATTTGACAGAAAATAATAGGTGCATGTGCAACATTTGACACTTACAAGAGGGTCATTCCATGTCAAATCAAGTGGACTAATGTTGTATCATCCTATGAATGTGTGAAAGTTTCTTATCTGTGCTAATTGTTAGTTTTGGGAAAAAAGGGTAGAAAGAGTACGCTTTTTAGTGCTAAATTACATATTTCATGGTTCATTAACTCAACTATTAATTGTTGAAATCCATTTATGCTTACCCTAGCACTTCATCTCAATGTCGAGTTCCCTTAAGTGCAGTATGAGAAATAAAAATTAAATTTTATACTAGTTACTAACACTTGAAGTTACGAAAACTGGCTTTTTTCAAGTATTTCCAGGTTTAAAATCGCCTTGTGGGATAAATTGGACAGCCATAACTTGTATTTTTCCTTGAAGTATACGTTGTAGGAATCAAAATGAAGAACTTTAACTCCATCAAGTGATGGTGAAAGATGATTTATTCGAAAGGCATCAATAAAAACCCTGCGAAGTACAAACAATATTTTACTGTATGTATAAATTCACAAAAGTGTAAAGTCTTTGCAGTAAAATCACAAATAGGTATTTTCAGTATAATCGGATTGACAAAATGTTCATATGGTAAAATATGTAAATAACGTAGATAATTTATGGTATTGAAATATAATTACAAAGACAAAGCTAAACTAAAGGAACCTTACCCTAGTTGGGGTTTTCTCCTTCCTAATAGCCAACATGTGAAACATGAGGCATGGTAAAGTGGCTTATGTCAAGTCACCTGTTAAACAACAAAAGTTGCAATAAATGTCCAGCTAAATTGTCTAAACTATATACAAACTAAGTTTCCTAAATTATATTTAAAATAAAGTCTATTTGTAATATGCTATTAATTGAATTGTTGTAATACATAATTATATAAAATTTAATATTTAACTCTGCCCAAGTCAACTATAAAATGAAAATTAGTCTACAAAGAATTTGTGCCGACTAAATATATAATAAAGTACGTACCTAGTACTATGGAGTGATGAGTAAAACTCATGGCTGAGCCTTAAGGGGCTCAATAGCAGTGTTGTTTGTGGAACAACTAATGTGAAAATGACAAAATGACTTGCTGAGCATTTTGATAATATGGACGGATTATTAAGTGGCTCGCCAGTGGCTACTTTGGCTTGCAACTGTTGCCCTCTGTAGGTAATGAAAAGAGTCTTTAAATGTATTTAACCTGACAAGGAATTTTCTCTACCACACATAGCTTTTTGCCTTTAATTTGATGGTAGATACAACTTGCTCCTCGGGAATCCTTCATTATGAAAAAAATATTTGCACATTGCTCACTTGGGTGCTGAATACATGCATTGAATAGAAAATTCTAGGTACCCTTATTTTTTGTGATACCATAAAAGTTGTTACTCAAAATTAAGGTCTAAATGAGGTCTGTCCTATGGCAAAGGTAAAAATGTTGTGTGATTTGAATTGACAAAATTAAATAAAACCGCAATTTATGAATTTCATTGCACATCAGTGAAATTGAAAATGCATTGTATTCAAAGGTTATAGGTAAAAAAAAAATTCGGATGGATCTTCTGGCCTTAAACAAAGTACCAAAAGAAAGCAAGGCTTGACGTGAAAATATTTGGGCACCAACCTCTGCTTTCAATTATGGAGTATGGAAGATTGGGTCCCATTTTTTTGCATTTTAAGTATGATATGAAGGAATCCGAGGAGCAAACCAGTTTTGATATGAAATGAAAGATACACTCAAGTACTTTCAGGCTTTGTAATTTTTGTTTGCTCCATCCTATCCAGCACAGTGTTTTTACACCCCTAAAATACCACAATTTGCTTATTTTCTAAAATTTGTGAGCCTCTTTATTCAACATTGATTACGACACAATCATCAAACTGCTAAAATCTCTTTTTCTTAACCCAAATAATAAATGTTTATTTATTATTATGAATGTTGTATGTCATTTTGAAAAGGTGTTTTAGAATGTCAAAAATCATCTTTATTCTCCATCAAAACATGTCAATATTAGAAATTTTAAGCATTTTGCGATATTTTAATGCCTTGTCATTTTCTGAGTTTTCAACCCAGAACCTTCAAATTTAGCACAATACCATGTTTCCATGTAGGTAGTCTTGTTGTAACAGTAATATGAAAAAGATCAGAGAAGGTCAAACTGCAGCAAAGGAATGAGCAGTTCAACACATGTGACATGTCTATCATCACTTGCAAGAGAACAAGGAATTCCGTCGTCAATGATGCCTCGTTTCCCGCTGATCCTCTGGAGGGCGCCATGAATATTTCTACTGCTGAGAATAAAAAACTTAACTGTGATACTCCTTGCTGTAAAAAGAATATCTCTAAGTCCCATAGCTTGTCAGCAGCATGCCTTAATGTTCCTGGACTATTGCATAAAATGGATAGTATTGCCGTAATTTTAGACAATTTTGGTTTTCATGTTCTCGGTATCTGTGAAACTAGATGACCTGGGACAGCACACAACAGGTATTCAGGCCACAGGGAATAGAGGCATAGTGGATTACCATGCTCTGTGAATAAATTTATCGCAAAGCACTGTGTGTTACTTACATAGATGTCCGCACCCAGGACAGTTTATGTTAAATGTTTAAAACTGTTTAAAGTTATGCACTACAAAGTGTTAATGCACTGTATATTATCTTATGCACTACTTATATGTGATATCTATTGCACGTTGAGTGTTAAAATGATTTTTTAATTGATGTCCCAATGTGCCCCGGCTAAAACAGCCGGGGCACATTGGGACAGTCATTTTTACGACTCTCTGGCTGCAAAAGGGTAGGTGCAGTCTAGTTTATTATGCCTTGCATTTAAGCTCAATAGTATTGGTGATATTCATGCAAACTTTTGAGTTACTCAGTGCTTTCAGCACTGAGCAAAATTAGTAGACGTCAAAAGCGTCCCAATGTGCCCCCGTTCCCCTACACTGTTTTTAGTTTCTTATAGACTCAAATTCAGATCATAACACTGTTCAATTTAGGAATTACAAAAATTTTACTGGTTTAACTTTTATTAATGATTTGTCTTTGTGCACTGATATTACTGATTGTGGCTGGTCGTAAGATTTTTTTGAGGAAAAATGGAATAATTTTAAGTCAGCTTTCATAAAAATAAGTAATAAGTATGCTCCAATTCAAATTAGAAGGTTAAAGAAGCGTCACAATCCTTGGGTCACCCCTGATTACCTTAAAAGATGTGCTATCAAGTCTTCAGATGTTAATGTTTGGGCAACATACAGACATGTCAGGAACAAGGTCACCAATATTCTTAAATCTGCCAAAAAATCCCACTATCAGAAAGCAACTCTACTAATAAGTCTGGTAACTGGTTTTTTCATCATCAGGTCATTTCATCATCAAATATTTTTGGTCCATTCATCATCACTGCATAAGTAACAAGTTTATGGTATGAATTACGTTAAACTTACAATGAAGAAATTTACAAGATCTACTTTTGCCATTTGATATAAACAAGTTTATGCTTAGAATTGTTTAGTTGACATGAGAATTTGATAGCTTCTGAGTTTGCATTTGAAAAATTTATGACATTTATTTAGTGGAGTAATTTGGACATGTGAAAAAAGTTTCATAATCGTTTTTTAGATGCATCAGTTAATTTACTTCTATGACTGTTGTGAGTATTGTCATCAATTTACTGCCAATGCATGACTGTTTATATAATTCTTTATTATTTATTACAATCTCTATTTGTTTTTCCATAATTCATAGAGATTTCAAAAAAATTAAAATTGATGATGAATGGACCAAAATTTTGGGATGATGAAAGGTCCAAAACTGATGATGAAACAGCTCAAATTTTGATGATGAAAGCACCAAAAATGGATGATGAATGGTCCAAAAATCGATGATGAATGGTCCAAATTTGATGATGAATAGACCAAAAAAAAACGATGATGAAAAGACCTGATGATGAAACGACCCGGAGCCATAAGTCTAATCCATCAAAAATGTGGAAAGTCCTTAACCATTTAACTGGTGGTAAAGCCAGACCCCCCCACCTGAAAATTTCTCTTCAAATTCTCTCAATGATTATTTCAACTTAATTGTCCACTGTTTCTGGCATGTTGGGTGATAATGATGATAGTTTGTTTTGGAAAACATCAAGATCAATCCATAAGTTTGAGTTTCAACCTGTTACTGGTCAAGCTGTAACAAAACATTTAAAAGATTTGTGTGATGATAGTGCTGTTGATGTTTTAAATTTTGATGCCAAGCTGTTGTATCTTCACGCCATGTTATATCTCCTGTAATAAAAAATTTTGTAATGTGTCATTGTCTCAAAGTAATGTCCTTGATTATCGGAAACTTTCCAGAATAACGCCAGTATACAAGGGTAAAGGTAGCAAGAATGATCCTTCTAACTATCGCCTAATTAGTGTTATTGGTCATGTTCCCAAGATCCTGGAAAGGGAGGTCCAATCTCAGGTTATGTCCTACCTCAATAGGTATAATTTCGTCTCTCCGGATCAGTCTGCCTACATTGCTAAACATAATACCCAGACTTCTATCCACAGAGTTCTCAATGACTGGTCAAATAGTATTGATGATGGTCTCCTTGTGGGAGCATGTGCCCTCGATATAAAAAAGTGTTTTGACACTATCAGTCATTCTATTCTTCTTAAGAAACTAAACTGTTATGGTTTTTGTGAAGTTTTTATAAATTGGTTTAGCTCATATCTTGATAATAGAGGTCATAAAGTCAGATGTAATAATTCAGAATCTCAAATTAAACATGTAGATATTGGAGTTCCACAGGGTTCGGTTCTCGGGCCGTTTCTCTTCCTTCTTTTTGTAAATGACATAAATGTTCATGTGAGACAAGGTTGTTGTAATCTATATGCCGATGATTTCTTCTGTATTGTACAGGTCATGATTTAGGTGATCTTCGACAGAACCTGCAAAATTCACTAGATGGGGTAAAAGAATGGTATGACAACAACAAACTTATAGTTAATGCCTCGAAGTCTAATAGTATTGTTGTAAGCACTAGGCAAAAAAAAAGCAGGCTTAATGATGATATCAATAATCAGTTGAATGTTCATGTTGGTGAAGATGATGTACCTGATGTTAAAGTTATTGACTATCTTGGACTCAAAGTTGATCAAAGTCTTATGTGGAATGATTATATTGAAAAGCTATGTAAACAACTTAACTCTAAAATTTCAGTATTATCTCGTGTTAAATGTTTTGTTCCCCATGATTCACTTATTGATATTTACTGTTCTACTATTCAACCCAATATTGACTATTGTATTACAGCATGGGGTTTTACTAGCAATTCTAATGTTGATAGGGTACAGCGTATGCAGAATAGAGCTGCCAGAGTTATCTATGGTAACTTTGATTTTGTTAATGTTAGAGGTCTTGATCTAGTCAAACAGTTTAGAATTTTGAATGTCCGTCAGCGTAGAAATTATTTCACAGCGGTTCTAATGTTAAAAGCGATACATGGGCTGGCCCCTAATTATTTGTGTGATGATATCATTATGCAGATTGAGGTTTCTCAGAGGGTTACACGCAGATTTGACGACGAAAATAATGTTTATGTTCCTCACCATACTTCTCAATTGTATAGTAATGCTTTTGCTGTCAGAGGACCATTGGTATGGAATAGTCTGCCTTCAGATATATAGTCCTCGGGAAGTCTGTGTGGTTTTAAGTCTTAATGTAAGAATTATTTTATGAATGTTACTTTTTAAATTGTATAATTATGTTTTTATTTTTTGTTTTTTACATCCTTCTTTATATATTCTCTATTGTTTTTAAATATTTGTCTTCTTTTAACACAGGGCAATATTGTAAAACAGTAACTTTTTGCTGAATATTTTACCCTGTATAAACATGTTTTATAAATGAATAAGCAATGGAACCCCAAATGATGTATGTGCAACATTTGACAATTACAAGAGTGAAATTCAGGCATGCAGACATGAATGAATGGCTATACAAGATTTGAGACATACACAAATGAGCGAATGTGCAACATTTGACATAAACACAACCAATAACGTTCAATATAGAGAAGTGACAGGAAACACATATTCATTCATAGGTTGTAGGCTTAATTACTTGCATGAATGGATTCGGAAATTATATCACAATATTTGGCCTCCATCATTGAAACATTGAGAATTACTGAAATTTCCATGAATATCACCAATATTGTGACTCAGCATAAATCCAAAACATTTTAAGAGGACTCAGCATAAATCCAAATAGAATTTGAGAGGATTCAATTTCACTTCTACTGTTTTACAAAGGACAATCGAAATCAATAAAAGATTCTGAAAATGTAAAGGAAGATAAAAAAAATATGTTAAAGAGAAACATTCATGAAATAATTTTCTATCTACTTTTAAAATCGTATCGACTTCCTGAGAATAAAACAACGTTATTATCAGGATTGGACCATTTTTACTTCCACATAAGTTTTTGTAATGGCTCTCATAACGAGACTGCAAAATCAACCACATCTTTTCTATTTACAGAATTTTTCTTTGGATACTACTTTGAGCTTCAGGTACGTCTTCTGGACATTCTGAATATAATCAAAAACAAGTTAATTTGTAAATTTTTTTAAATATTCTAATAATAAGACCAAAATAGGTATGTTGGTATTTTGAGATATACCCACAAGTTGAAGAGACTCAGGATCTCTTCCTGACTGGCAGTGCATCTAAAAATACCACAAAACAACTACCACTTATATTTGGTCCCATAATGTGTTTCAAAAGAGAACTGAACTTCACTCAGGCATACCTACAAAGCAGGGCGCAGCAATCAATGTTTTTCAAAATGGCTGTTCCTGCAGCTTAGCCAGTTTTGCAAAATGAAATTGTGGATTTACACTTTTAGTTAGGGGCCTTAGGGCCAAAATTTGGCATTATCGTTACGGAGCGCATAAAGCTACGAAACTTGGCAGAAATGAAGCTGAGGATCTAAGCTCTTTTTTTTTTCCTGAGCTCCAATTTTTTTTTAAGTGAAGCTTTTTCAAAAAATGTGTTTCCATGGCATCAAGTCACTGAAAATTTGCAGTTTCCAGAAAACATATTATTTTCCCATACAATTCACAAACATTTGGATATAAACATAATATCTGGGATGATCAATCATAGTGATGAGGCGCATTAATTTCTTATATCAAATCCAAATTTGTTGACTTTGGTTGTCACGGAGATTGACCGCAAAATCAAAATTTTGCATTTTTGAACAACCATTTCATTTCATTACACATTATGGCTAATCCATGATAATCAAATGAGGACTGAATACATGCTAAAATCCCAGAACCATTTATCATTAATTATGGTAAATTTGAAAAACATGGTTCTTTAAATAAATCCGTGAAACGTGTTACTGTGGTAACAAATGTATTTGTGAATTTTATTAATTTGAGAATTAATATGTACAGAAATGTTTAGATATGTGCACTTCATATGCACTGATGTTTGAACCTACTCATCAAACATCAGTCAGTTCATATTTTGATAAATCAAAACCCATTTCATTCTCATCCTGACTCATCATAACTTTTCTGTACAGTCTTTTCTATCTCTCTTTTCTTTTTTTATTAAAAAAAGGTTGTTTTTTTCTTTCTCTCTATATTTATATATTTTTTCTCTCTTCTTTCTTTTATATAATACTAATAGATTTTCTTGTAAGTTTCAAACTGATTTTTTATTTTAATGTGTTTTATGAATTATTATAATATTAGACTCAGATGCTCGATAAGAAAATGTAATTTTTACACAGTTACACTGCCTATTTATAAATGAATTGTAATTAATAAGATTATATTGTCTATTTACATAGGGGGTGTACACGATAGCGCTAACTCTGAAGCTGGCTTAGTGTATACCTCCTAGACCCACAGAAAAACTTGTTTTTTGAAATTTTTTAACGGGATTTTTTTATATTTTGGTCTAAATAAACTTTTGTCATTGTCATTGTCATTGTCATTTATTGGCAAATGTGGCCCCTCTATGATATGGGATGTGCTGGAGTATTCATTTATCATATTATTGAGGTTTGTTACCATGGTTACCATTGTCATCTATCTTAAAAACCAACAAAATTTACTTCGTTATCGCTCAATATTGTTGACTTTGGTTTATCAATATATAATGCAAAGGATTTGTTGTTTAAACATTTTCATAGTTCCAAGGAGATTTACATATTTTTAAGGTGGTTTCAATAGCAACGTAAGTTGACCAATTTCTGGTAAGATGATCATAAATCTATCAATGTGAAGAAAATTATTGTAGATACAAAGTTCTCATTTGGCGGTTAAAGTCTAGTTATATAGGGTAGTTTCCTTGAATCGGACACTTAGGAAGGGTAACCTTGAGTCTGACACTTTTAGAAGGGGTGAACTGGTTGATCGAGAGCTCCTAGACCAGTATATTTGGTACCAATATGTAGCCCAAGACGTCTTTTATCCATTCAAAAAGTATCAGCTTGATATGAACTACTTAGGTATGTTGTTAGGGGCTATAAAGAGGGGGGTAAAAACCCAGTTTTCCCCCGCATTTTTTGTCATAAAATTGTGTATTTTAGTGAATTTTGGTCAGAATTCAAGGATACTTTGCTGGCCTATGGTATTGATCCAACTTCAGTTTCTGTGTCATTCAGTTTGAAGTAGGCTGATGCTATATCTTTTATGACTCCTTTTGTCATCTAGAATAGTAGTGAAAATGTTATATTTTGATGCAACCGTTTTTCTTTCATCATGACCAACATTTTGCTCATCTCCCAGTCAGTTAAAAAAAAGTATATTTCTATGCTCTGATTGTTTGAGGATGGTTTAAAAATTACCTCAGTATTAACAGATACAAAAATGTGATTTTGTAAATTGGAAGTAGACAGAACTTTAAAATTTGGAAAACTCCTCTCACATTATACGTTGTGAGTGTCAAAAAAAAAACGCACTCACACAAAAATGCCATTTCAAATTGTTATTCATATGTAAGAAAAATGACTCTTTTGGATAAATTTTTATCTCTTATATTGAGTATTGCAATGACATAATTGGGTTTCTTTGACTACATATGTAACTACTGACGATGAATGTGGGGCGATGATCACCAATAAATATCGGTCAAGGAAACTACGATAAAAATGACTGGCAGAAAGTTAATATATTGTAGGTTTAGAGATGATATTATATATATTATACACATATCGGCATAATTGTCTACTACAATAATAAACTGTTCCCATTGTTGGTTTCACTTGCAGCCACAAGAGAGAAATGACATATAATGCTTAATTAAAATTCAGTTCCGGTTAACTCTTACAGAAAAGCTACAACTATATTTCACCTATCAATCTATAATAGATACTTCCATGTAAGGACAACAAGCATGGTTATTATTCTTTTAACAGGGCCATGGTACTTTTTTTTAAACAAACATTGTTGAACATGTTTATCAGCTCTGTATATTAGTTTTATGGCAACCAGACATTAGTCGCACAACTTTGAAATCATGAGCTCCATCAGGTAAACTTTTTTTATGCTTTAAGAATACTAAAAAATATTTTGAGAACTTACAGAAATTTTGTGTCAAAATGTACATTGATATGTGTACAGGTTAAGTTGTCAATAATTCACCACTACTTACCTGCCCTGCAGTAGGGTGGGACTGGTGCCCCAATCTTCGTCCGATCAAACCTAACTTTTTTTGCAGGTAAGGTTGTTATATGAAAGTATGTGTGTAAAATTTCAGCTCATTCCTTTAATATTTAGAGGTGGCACATTTCACTTGAAGTTTATCATGTAAATCCCCATTGGCGAACCCTAAAAAATGCATGATTTTCCAAAAATGAGACTCAGCATCAATAATTTTTGACCATTCGAAAACCATGGGGGAAGGTTTTGGGGGCAGCTCAAATCTGACATAATTTTGCATTTTCCAATTTTCATCTCTTCACAATTTGACGCCCAATATGACGGAAATGACTCAAAAACGCCTAAATATCAAGATTTAATCTCCTTATGGTGACCTTACAATATATCTTATAGCAAAATGGATGTCAGTTCTGAACTGCCCTCCCAAAACCTCCCCCATGGTTTTTGAATGGTCGAAAAATATTGATTCCAATTCTCATTTTTGGTAAATCATACGTCCCCAGGTTGCTTTCTGTTTGGATGCGAATATAGAATCAATAAAGGAAATAGACGAACTGGACGCGTATGATAAGCAGCTACTTAGACAGCTTCAAGGCTTTCGGAACAGTACATCATGCAAAGCAATCTATCTGACTACTGGTCATACCCGTAGAAGCAGATTGACATTGAGTCTGTTTGTAGCCATTTGCAGGGATGTAATGAGTCTCAAGTCATTAGCAAGCTGACAGCTTGATCTTGGCGATAGGGGAGGTTGATTTACCTATGCTACAAGCATTGCCCAATCCTGCAACATTTGACAGAAGCCGCAATTGTAGAATCAACTTCCATTTCACAAATTTGAGTCAAGTCTTGTGACTATTTTGTAACTTGCTGGTCAATGAGCAAAGCGTTGGTAATGATGAAAGTAAAGCAGTTGCATCAAAAAATCACATTCCGAACACTCTTCTAGATAACAAAATGTGTTATAAAAGATATAGGAACAATGCAAGACATAGATCTGCATCACATGTAAAGAGATGCTTACTGTCCTGCTTACCAGGGAACAATTTTGCACAGGAAGCTTTATCTTTCAGATATGACCTAAACGTCCATTTTAGGCCAAAAGTGAATTGGACATTTTACCGCTTAGCATCCTTGTATCACAGGTAACCATGGTAACCTATATCCACATGATATCAATCCCAACCCTATTACATCTAAAACTAACAAGGGCACATCGTACTTCATAGCATCCTTGTATCACAGGTAACCATGGTAACCTATATCCACATGATATCAATCCCAACCCTATTACATCTAAAACTAACAAGGGCACATCGTACTTCATAGCATTCTTGTATCACAGGTAACCATGGTAACCTATATCCACATGATATATATCCCAACCCTATTACATCTAAAACTAACAAGGGCACATCGTACTTCATAGCATCCTTGTATCACAGGTAACCATGGTAACCTATATCCACATGATATCAATCCCAACCTTATTACATCTAAAACTAACAAGGGCACATTGTACTTTAGCCGCCAAATGAGAACTTTGCATTTGCAATAATTTTCTTGACATTGATAGATTTATGACCATCTTACCAGAAATTGGGCAACTTACGTTGCTATGGGAACCAATTTTGAAATATGTAAATATCCTTAGAACTATGGAAATGTTTAAACAACAAATCATTGTCATTATATATTGATAAACCAAAGTCCACAATATTGAGCAATAATGAAGTAAATTTTGTTGGTTTTTAAGATAGATAACAATGGTAACCAGGGTAACCAACCTCAATAATATGATAAATGAATACTCCAGCACATCCCATATCTAAGAGGAGCCACATTTGCCAAAAATGAAGTGTCTAGATACAAGAGTTCTTGTGATATGTACATATTTATTCTCAAATTCATAAAATTCACAAAGTGATTTGTTACCATAGTAACACATTTATGAATTTATTTAAAGAACATTGTTTTTCAAATTTACCATAATTAATGGTAAATGGTTCTTGGATTTTAGCATGTATTCAGTCCTCATATGATTGATATAGATTAGCCATAATGTGTAATGAAATAATCAATCGTCATTAAAAATGCGATATTTTAATTTTGCGGTCAATCTCTCTGGCAACCAAAGACAACAAATTTTTATTTGATAAAAGAAATTAATGCGCCTCATCACTATGATTGATCATCCAAGATATTTCGCTTATATCGAAAAAATTTTTAAAAATTTTATGGGAAAATAATACGTTTTTTTGGAAACTGTAAAATTTCAGTGACTTGTTGCCTTGGAAATGCATTTTTGAAACAGCTCCACTTGAAATAATTTTTGGAGCTTAGGAAAAAAAAGAGCTTAGATCCCCAGCTTCATTTCTGCCAAGTTTCGTAGCTTTATCCACTCCGCAGCGATTTTTTTGGTTAGCGCGCCTAACTATTTAATGTCATGGTCTGGTGAGCTGTGTCTTGAGCTCTGATTGCATTTGTTCATGAGGTGTTATCACCATGGACAGAGGCCCACTCAATTCATTGCAAATTGCAATTTTCTGTGCTTATTACAGCTTTGTCTTCAATTAGATATCAAAACAAGCCAATCGACCACTTTGCAGGTCAATTAATTGTATGTAAAATTAAATGCCACATAATATTGCAATATGTGTCAGAAACTGGTTATTGTATAATCAGTGCAGTGTTTGCAGTCATGTCACCTTAACGGTCTTTAGTAAATCAAATATTTCATTTTGCAAAATCCACATTTTGTCAAAAGTGACTCCATATTGAATTTCACTAGAAACACTGACAACAGCACCACTTTTACCTATGTCAGGTAATCTCATCAACAGTTGCCTCAGAAAATCTGAGCACAGATAGCAACTAAACTTGAGAACTCATACTTAATATGATGTCAATTGCAAACAATCCAATGACATGGTTAAATGATTAAGCTTGCAATCAACACTATACGACATTGGCTGCATGGGATATATCCACTGTATTTTCATGAGATTTCATGAGGTATTTTCAAATATTATAATATTGTTCTTGGTTATTTTCACAGGTTGCTGTGGAGATGTGCTTTGGATTCCATAATTTTAGAGGAAATTAACAAGTTGAAGCCATATCATTGGAAAATAGCCAGATTTCTTATCCGCAAATTCAAGAGCAAGGAAGCTTGTTTTGCAGATAAGACTGAACAATTTATTGATCCTCAATGCGGAATAAACACGGTCTTTTTACAAGAAATTTTAGATGGCTACAAGAACACTGTTATAGATACTGGTGTGCTGTATTTCCTTATTCAATCAGTCCCAGAGTTCATTCTTAAACATGAATCCAAGAATATTTTGTCAATTAAAGACATTTTTGTGAAAGAGTGCTGTAAAATGCTTGATTGTGAAGAGGAAGATTCTTATAACCCTTCTGAGCCAAAGCGATTTTCAAATGGTAATTCACTTATTCATAAATCATTTCATTATATGGATTGTGAAATTCTAGAGTCGAACGAATTTTGCAATCATGTGGATGGAAAAGGAAGAACTCCACTCCATAATCTCTTGGAAAAACTTCTTGGCAACAATCTGTGGAGGGAAATGTCAGAACTAGTTGCTGGTACTGACAGAGTGTGGGATCTCATGTCTCAACTGATATCCTACACAGATGTGAATATCCGTGACAAAAATGGAGTGACTCCTTACAGTTGGATTCTCTGGTGGAAGGAATCCCTGCCATACCAGGATGTACCAGACAAGCTTAATTTAGAAAATAAGCTTGAAGAAATTCTACAGCATTGCCAGAAGAAAATGGCCACTGAAGAAGATGCTTGTCATGGGCTGAAGATCCATAGGTAAGTACGCATATGGTGTATGTAAGATGACACACATATTTGATTTATTTTCATAGGCATACAAGTGGCATAATTGACTGTGAAATTAAAAGGACACTTTGCTAAGATAATATGCAGGCTAAAGAATATTTTACGCAAAACCACATTCCACGCTCAGACTGACAACAATTGATTGGCATGCAACTGTGCACAATTTAAATTTGTACATTGTATTTTGCCATAAATAGTGCTGAGGAGATTTTGCTAATTATTTTAATGTACTATCCAAAAATTAGGTATCCATGTTATTTAGATTAGGTTGCAGACATTTTTAGTGCCTTGATAGAAAATAGCAAGATGGAAGTGACTTTTGATGATGTAAATTCGGATGAAGTTTAGCATTGGAATGACATTGATTTTGCACGTTTTTATCAAATTTATGCTCCCCAAAACCTCAAAATGGTTCCAATCATTTGAAACATGCTCCTGGCAGTCATCTTATTCTGTATTTTTAGCTGTGTGAAAAGGAAACTGAAGTAATACCTCTTATTTTTAAATAGCTTGCAATCAAAAATTATTTCCATGACCTGCCATTGGAAATGCATTGTGTTTACGATGTGCGGTTTCTTAAGTAATAGTTTGTCAATTTTCCAATGCACAACTCTCAGTTTTACTGAACTTAATTCATTTCAGATGGTAACTTTTAAAGCCGTTTCTAAAAGCATCAGAACTTCTTTGCGCTGTTGGAGGGCATAAATTTGATAAATATGCAAAATCAGTGTTATTCCAATGGAGGCAATTTATGCATCTTGCTCGGCAGTCACAGCAAGTAAGCTAAATGTTTTGACATGGATTGTACCGAAATGATGTAATGCTAATGTTTTGAGCACAATAGTTTGATAATTAAACATTTGTACTGTCCTTCCGCTTGCTGTGTTGCTTTTGCATAATTTCGTCAGACACCAAAATATTTGAATATACGGCATAACTCAACTTTGCCTGAATGAAACTTGATTAAAGTCAAATAGAATATTTCCAAGCTCAATCCAATGATTAGGTGAAAAGGATACACTGTTGGGCCCAAAAGTTTTTGTGCTACATCAAAATAACCTACTTGCATAATTTCGTACATCATGTGCCAACACTGTATCACACTCCATACCACAGCCAATCACTATGCCCCAGCAGTGTGAGATCACATACCAATTCTGCAGTTTTTTTCATATTCTACACTTTCTGGAATGAGAGTAAACCATCACAGTGAATTTTTTAACATAGTAACTGGGAGACCAAATGGTCTCCCAGTGGACAGCATTGGTCTCTCAGTCATTGCCAAATTTATGTCACTGGGATAGGAGACTAACTTTCCCAGACTCTCATTAAAATTTCACATGAATTTGGTTGTTATAATTTGTGGTTCCTGAGTGCATTTGAAAGTAAAGCTTCTTTTTTCCATATCAAAAATATTATTCAAACTCTTTACAACTATACTTTCGTTTAATGTTATCTTCTTGATTATAATTTTTAAAAAATCATGATTTGTCACACTTTTTGTTGTGAAAATCGACTGAAGACCTGAATTAGTGGTCAGCTGCGGGTCAACATTTCAAAAGACCGTTTTACAAGAACATTGTTATATAAACATATCTAATGGATATTCAGCAGGTCAGATAGATACCGTGAATCATTTGTTCGTTATGAAGTTTGCTTGGTCTCCCAGTCGAAAATTCTTTTTAAAAAAATGCTCTGTAAACCGATCTCTATAATATAATATAATAACACTAGAAAATACACATATGAATGCAAGAAGTATAAAGGGTGTAAATTCTTTACACCGTGTAGTCTACATTGGTCTATATATTAATGCTACATAACATTGTACATGGCTAAGCAGAGAGCATGAAGTCAAGCTCATGCGTGTCTATGCATTTGTATTTTTCCCTACATCATCTTGCATTGAAGCGGGGGGGGGGGGGGGCACTGGTTCAGGAATACCTGTACTGGTCAGTGTACTGGGACAAAAATCTCATGGTCACTCAAATTTACAGCTTTTATACTTCTTGCATTCTTAATGGGTAATTGCTTGTATATAATATTTGGGGCAACAATTAAGTACCACCCAGAGAATCTACAATGCTGGAGTGTTAAGTTCGTGCAGGGACATCAGTTTCTTTTTAAGTGGTGGGGCCAAAGCCTTAACAGAATGGTCCAGGAAAATACTCAAAATGTGTCTCCTCATGACACTCATTCTTTGGTAAACAAGAAAAGTACCCTTAAGAAGGGTACTGTATCGATCTTACCATGAACCTGAGGGTATGTGACATGTAATAAAAGGTTTTAATATCTTAATGTAGGCATTTCTATGAAATAAATACCCTTAGAAAAATTCCAAAGCACCTCCCCTTGTTTCATGAAATTATTACATAGCCAAGGATGTGTGAAAAAAAAACTTCTGTTTTGTAAAACCACCTGTTTGCCTATTAGTTTGTTGATTGCTACATGCACAGTGTACATGTTTTCAGTACTATTTAATAATTTGTGATATCAGGCCTGAAAATCCCCCCCCTCCACAAAAAAAAAATCATGAATCTGCCACTGGTTTGCTTTGGTCACTGGAACTTTGCATCATTGCAGCGTAATGCGCCGATAAGCTTTTTGCGAAGTTAATACTGCAAATAGAGCAAAATGAACAAGTGCATTGAATTCGGAGGAGTTTATTTGATATATGCAGGTTTTTAAATTTTGAAAATCGGACAAGTATTAAGGTCTGTAGCCCAATATGTTTTGTGAATCATCAGAAAAATGTTCAAGATTAGCCACTGCGTTTACACACATTTTGATGACGTTTTACAAGCTAAAAATATTGCCAGAATGATTTCCTAACCTTCATGAATCTATTTACTGTTAAGTATACTTACATATAAGTTTTTTTTACAGATTAAGACATCGATACAAAAAGTGGTGGGGCAAATGTCCCGTCTGGCCCACCTACACTTACACCACTGTGCACGTATAATGAAGTGAGTAGGCCGAAAGAGAAGGTATAGGCCTATTTTTGACAGCTGTAGTGAAAAGGATTGGTTGATATTTCTGAGAGGAAAAATGGACATATAGGCCTATTGCTATATTGTTAGGGCATATTTAACATGAATATAATTTATCATTAGACAGTCTATGAAAAACTAGCAGACCCGATATCCTTAAATAATTTATCATTTGACAGTCTATGAAAAAAGTAATGTGCAAGCCTTTTTCTTGTACCATTTTTTCTGATGGAGCTTACAGGTTGTCAGTTAAAACATATTAAGAAAGTCAACTTGACATACTACAATAATCAGGAAAAAAAACTCTGAGTGACAGTATGCACGTCACAGGGTCACATCCTCATATTGGGCCCTGAAAAGTTTTACGGAGGGGCTAACGGCTCATAAATGGAAGGCTTAACGACAGGATGAACCCCTGCTAGGGTGTCCCATTTTTCGAAAAGTTTTTCGGAACAAAAAATACCCTGTTTTGCCACAATGGGCAATTCTAGTTTCTTAGATTGCTGCTACCGGTGTAATATTACACATTTTCCATGTTGATTGGCAGAACGGTGTCACAGAATGATCACAATACCCTCCAGAAAAAGGGGAGGCGTGGGTAGTTTGTCATTTGGCAAAGTTACACGTAGATTGCCGAAGTGAAAAGAAAGAATGGCGGGAGGAGAATGAGCATGACAGCCAAAAACAGACTCTTCTTTTATAATTATACTTAGAGGTTTCGAGTGTGGTTGAAATTGCAGCTGTGGCCGCCCATGGTTACTTGAAAGATGCCTCGAACCTTTGAAGCAGATGCCTTCAGCAGATTTTGAGAAATGTCGCGGATACTCTTTTTTAATATTTTAGTAAGAAGTAAGAAGACATCAGGAGGAGTTATTTGCCTTTGGGGTGTATGAAATACCATAGCCCTTGTCTTACTAACATTGAGTGATAGTTTACTTAATTGCAACCATTTATCGACTATGTCTAGTTCATTATTGATATATATCATTATTCATTGATACATAATTAGTATAATTAAGAGACGCGAAAAGAGTTGTATCATCCTCATAGATAATTGGTGTTAAACAGTTAGTAATAGTTGGTAGATCATTGAAATAGATAATGAATAATAGAGGCGTAATATGGAGCCCTGTGGGACTCCACTTTTATTTTCATTCCATTGTATATACACCATTCATTTCCACATATTGGAATCTGTTACTAACTGAAAAGATATTTCATTAAATCCGTAAAATTTGAGTTTATGCAATAGAATTTTGTGGTCCAGAGGGACAAAGGCGTTTGAACGATCCATTAAAATACTATATTGATCCATTTCTGAAATATTTTATCCACAAGTCCATTGCTGCAAATTCTGTAGAGTGGTTTTGATCATACATCATACGTTCAAAGACCTTTTAGACACACTAGGAGCACCGATACTGGCTTGCTCATTCAAACATTTCTTTTATCAATCTGCGAATTCATGATTTTCTTGGCTGTTTAATCCAAGTCACATTAGACAGTACAGCAGTCATGGCCAATTACTGGAGTCTTAAATGGCCGATATAAGACATAGCTATCAAATGGCTAATTTTGCATCAGTATGAAAACCTGCATGAAGAAGTTTTCACTATGAGTAAGATGTCTCTCATCATAGATAAGTGTCACTCAGAGGAAATTTCAGTTATTTCACTTCGTGGTTTTGCCCTGAACATCAAATAAGTACATGTACAAGTACTAAACTCACGAGTACAAGTAGGCCTACAAGTACAAGTACTGAACTCACGAATACAAGAACGATTACTAGTACCAAACATTCTGGAGTTACAATTATGAGTATGAGTACAAGTACCAGGCACCCAGCACTCGAGTACCGCCGAGTATGTGTAGTAAGTTCTTAGCCCATGCTCTGGCTGTTTTACATATTAAAATTGTGTAAAGTGTAGTTACAGCCTTTTCCTGCTCTCATCTTTCTTAATCTTCCCTGTATGCCAATCTCCTTCTATAGCCACCATACTGCATAATTATACCCACTCCCTCCATCACACCTCCCTGCCTCCTGCCCTTTCTTACACTCTTTTCTTTTTATTTATATGTAATCACCAGTATTGCATTTGCCTGATGACGACATAACAAAACAGCGGCCCAAACAATGAAATTGTGATGTCATGCCCATTGTACCTCACATTTTAGAAATAGCAGAAAATATTCTCTCTTCATAACTAATATTTTTGAGTCGAACCAGGTGATAAAAACAGAACAACCACTTGTTAGCGCTCTGCATACAATAGCCTATCACTCGCTGGTGTATGAATTATTAATATAACCTTTGGGCTCGAGTAGGGGAAGAGGGGTGAAAAGTCACAGGGGTAAAAAGTCACAGGCCTTTTTGACCAACTTGCAGTGACCTAATTCTTAAGCTTAAATCATAATTTGGGACACTTTTATGAGAAGAAGGTCTGCAGGGAATATGAAAATTTTACTCATTGTGCAAAGTGGGTTTTTACCCACCTCATGCATTTTCGGTGTCCCAAACAGGTTTCATTGATTCTGAACTTTCTCTATTAATGTCTGGTCACTGTGACATAGGAAGTTGTGCTAGTGTTTCAAGGTCTTTTGGATAATTGTCTTTCATGCTGTGAACCCATTTTTGGCCATTTGGTCACCAAGTTGCCATGATCATGTATTGAATTTAAAAAACAGCTGAGGGGTGAAATGTCACACTGTGCATGTGACTTGTTACCCGATGGTTGTGACTTCTTGACCCTGACATGGGGTAAAAAGTCACATCGGACTTTGCCTTAAATAATTGTGAACTGACTACAACCCATTTACAGCACAGCAGCTATCATGTGATACAACTATAGCCAACTAAATACCGCATAACTGTGCCAAAGGTCATTCAGATCTAACAAACACCTGCTCTGTTCTTGGGCTTTTTCTAAATTTTGTGACTTCTAACCCCCGCCTCCCCTGATATTAATTCACACAACTCAGGTCTTTTTGTTATAATGTCCCCTATGTGAATCCCCCCAATGGCCCACACCCGCCAATGTACCAACGACATCCCAATGCATATGTGAATTTCTCTTTTCTCATCCCTAAAAATGTAATAGTTTTGCATGATTTAGGTGGCGTTAGTGCATGGCTTGTTATGTTTACTCCATGATTTATTGTCAGCTTAAAAGAAACAATAATATTCTTCATCTTTGAATTAAAAAAACATATATTTATTTATATCCTTGCAATTAAAGTCTCAGTGCTCTTGTTTTTACCATTTCCGCAAAAATTTAGCTTTTCCCATTATGTGGATGGCGCTGTGGCACGGTCGGTAATTTTCTCCCACCACTAATATTCAACTGTTGTCTGTTGTGCCCCATTATGGCACTTATCCAAGAATGGGCACAATAGCTTGTTAAGGGGGTTTCCCTGACCTTTAGCTGTAAAATTCCATGTTTACCTTTTTGAACAAGATCAAAAAAATCATTCACCGTTAGTAGTCAACATCATAAAACTTGTTCTTCAAGTCCAGTTGCTAGGGTATTGCTTGGCATTTACCATTTATTGTCATTTGAATTTCTAAAACAGCAATCTCATTGGCTGATAGATTTAACCCTGAATGCAACAATTCAAAATTGTTAGAACTAATGATAGCTGAAGGTTGTTTTTTTTTACCACCATTACATCTTCCCTGAAATTTTTGTGAAGATCCATCTGGGGCATCATCCATTATAATTGTAATTATTGTTAACATAACTATATTTATTGGTAATTATTAAATTGAAATATGGCTGATCAGTCGCTGGTTTTAATTTTTTTGCGAAGATGCGTAATGGGATTACCGAAGATTTGTCAACAAGCTGGATGCTAAATATCTTACACTGTAAACCCAGCTGGCATTTACCTTTAAAACAACAGCACATGCTGTAAAAACAATGGTTTCCTGACGTAAAGTGGCACTTTATTGTACATTGGATTCATTATGGTTGCTGCCGTTAAAGTAACGTAACAGTTTTAACAGTGTATAGATGATATATTTTTCTTTTTTGAAAACATGTGAACAGTTAGTACCCCCATGGCCGAAACTCCCACCGGCCCCCCCCCCCCGTCATAACTTCTGATGGTCCCTCATCAAAATATTGTCTATTTTCAGGGAAAGAGAAATGGAAAGACTTCTAACGAAGCTGATGAAGTCAAAAATGAATATCATCGCAGATGAGGAGACATTCAGGAAAGTACAAACAAAGATAGAGAGGGTAAAAGGGCTGAAAAGAATTGGATGCGGAGCATGCATCACTGATTTGGCAGTGAAAAAGCACTTAGGAATATTTGCCAAAAACCACATGGATATATGGAATGACAGGGTCCTTGAACTGTCTCAGGTCGTTTTGGAACTCCTGATTACGGAAGTCGAGGCCCAGCAGGTTTACGATGTTGTACTGAAGAAAAAAAATGGAACAGGAAATAACAGAGGGAAAGTGAATTATGTCGCTCTGTCTGGTGTGATGAAATTGTGTCTAGAAAGAGGAGCTTGCCCTACAAGTGATCAAATATTGGAAGTGTCATTGCTGAATATGGATCAGGGCAAAGCAGATGAAGCCCAGTTGGCAGCTGTCAGGATAATGAAAAGTCTTATTGTCAATATTGATGCCTACAGAAAAGTCAAAAATGAGCCCATTCAAATATACTTGAATCCAATACAAGACATATGGAAAGTAAGTGACGATCTGAAGAATGTAGCTGGAAAAGTGATAAGAAAAGCTTATCCAAGATGGAGTGATTGTATGACATCCGATAGTGTAATCAACATTCTTCTCTTCTTAGGGAAGGAAAATAACATTGAAAATATCAATAGAATTAAGACATGCTTTGAGAATGCGAATAAACTCCTGCAGAAAGACAAGGCAAAACCACTTGCAACGAAATGGGCTGAGGAAAAATTATATGAACATTTTCAGGCAGTTGAAGAAAACGAAATAAAACAGATGTTGGTTAAAAGAAATGACAATTGGCTCAAAAGGAGTGTGCTGCACTTAGCTGCCATATTCTGTCAAGATGAACAAGTTTTAAAGACGATTCCAGAAGAAATCATAAAAAAAGAAAAGGAAGGAAAGGATGTCAATGGTTACACGCCTTTGCACATTGCACGTCTACATGAAAACTGGGCTGCCATTAAATTTTTTGGACCTCCCGGTGCAAGATCAGATGAGAATCTTCCAAAAGAATTGAATTTTCCTTATACTGTACAGTATAAAAAATGTTGTTCAGACATCATGGCAAATTCATCTGTTTTCGAGCCTATGAAAAGCATGCTTATCTTGACAGTTGATGAGGGCGCCGCTTTAGGAAAAGGCTTGGAAGAGCTGTTTACCATGATGTTGGCACAAAATGTATTGCCATATGAAAAAATAGTCATTGGGGGAAGTATGAGGGAGAAGCTCCAAGTTGGCTGTTGGAATGACTTCAATTTGCAAATACATATGAAAAGCAAACCCTATCGACAAAAGCCTCTTGCATCTTTAAAACTTCACAGACTCCTTGTCAAGAGGCTGGCTGAGATAGACACAACAAAGAGTTCTTTACAATGCATCTCTGTTGGAGACCCATGGAAATTTATATGGGATGGAGAAGGACGTTGCAAAGGTCTGCAAATATCAGTTGATTTAATGTTCATCTTAATTGATACATTTGGAAAAACAATGAATGAAAGACCAAAACTCATAATAGACCAAGCTCCAAGTCATGGGAGACACTGCCACTTACAGCGGAATGATTTAATGAGTGAGGCTCTGTGGCATGACACATTTTTCTTGCAGGAATGGGACATCTTGGATAATTTGCCTCCTCAGTGTCGCCTGGGCATCCTAATCGCCATGGCTTTGATTGAGGTAATTTATATAACTCATTCTATCTCATATCACCAATCTACATTTCCAAGAATTGAATGGTTGATGGGTTATCTCTACCATGAACTGAATCTTTATTGCTGTGGTTATTTCAAAACACTGAAATTCCTTTGCTTCTAATGTGTTTACTGATAATTATGGCATACTACAGGGTGGTACCGGCCATTTTGCTGATTTGACTGTGCCGCCGTGTCTCCTGTCACGTTCGTTTGACGCCTAGATCTGACTAACCAGCGGTCCAAAGGTGCCATAACTTCGCATGATACCTTTATTACTTGTGGTCTCGTGCTGTGCGCTACAAATTTTGCAGAACGTCCTTTTTTTGGCTGTGTAGTGCAGCAATGTTGCAGTTGAAAATATATTCTTTAATTAGCACTGTATGTGCAATTAAGCTTCAGAGTGCAATTAAGCTTCAGAGTTTTATTGCATGCTTTTGTATTTTCCCGCCCTTTTTCGAGTTTGAAAAACAAATCATAAAACATAAAAAAATTTGCAACCACTGAACTGCAGAATAATGTAACAAAAATTCGGAAATTCATCTTTGGACAGTGACAAAATGTTTTAATTGATTTATGGTCTGTTTTGATGTGAGATCATGCTTGATTATCGCTCAACTGCATGCATGCTCAAAAATGATAGAGACTGGCCTTGCGAAAAAGCCGAACGTCCGTTCTATGTATTTCTATGTAACCAAGACAGGGAGATGGCGGAAAGCGATCCGAAAAACGTTCGGCTTTTTCCGACAGATGGCGCCGCACTATTTGATACTGCAGCACCCCTAGTGATAGATCTAGTTTACAGGTATTTGCTGGCTGTGACTTATAGAGCTATAGCCAAAGTGCAATCAGGTTTTTTGATGAAATAGTTAATGCAACAGTTTGTTAATTGCTTTTAACACCAAAGACTAGCCCGCTATGTGATAAAAAGGAGAAGAGCCGGACTAAATGAAGTCGAGGAACAAACAAAGACGAAAATAGTGGTAAAAACTGAAGAAAACGACTCCATGTGCCTACTCGCGGTAAAAGGCCGAAGAGAAAATGTCAAAGAAGCCATCAAACACCTCAAGACCAGGGAAGAGGAGAGCAAAAGCTATGCCCACAAGAAAGAGAGAGAGGCCAGGGAAAAACAGAGGAGGGAAGAGGAACTGAAAGACCAGATCTGCGAATTTCACCTGAGAGGCAACTGCCGTTTTGGAACGAGGTGCCTGATGAAGCACCCCAGAGAGAGACAACAGAGCCCCAGAAAAGAAAGAACCAGAAGCCCCGGAAGCCCAAGAAGAAGCAAGTCGTCAAGCGACGAAGACCGCTCCCCCATGCCAAAAAGGAAGTTCAAATTCCACATCGACTAGAGGGGATTGGACCGGAACTGGGGAACAAATGAGGCAACGGACAGCCCAAAAATGAGGAGGATAAATCCCCCACAAAATAATATGAGGAGAACACCACTCCCAAAAAAGCCACCAGAAAAGAGGAGCATGCCACTCCCGCAAAACACAAACCAAAAAAGGAACATACCACTAAGGAAAGAAAGAAGTAATACACCCGAAAATGGGACCACAAGACACCCTGAGAAAAAAGACCAGAAAAACAACGGACAGCGAATGAAGAGAAACCACAACAGGAAAAGCAGAAAAAACTGGACAAGACAAAAAGATGAAAAAATGGTAAGATTACTATACTGCAATCCAAACGGAATAACAGGAAAAGTAGAGAGCCTGAAAATAGCCGCGTCCACTCTAGAAACAGACATAATACTACTAGCAGAAACAAAGCTAAAAGGCCCACCACCAACCATGGAGGGCTTCAAATGGATTGCAAAAAACAGGAAAGAAAAAGCTGGAGGAGGCGTTGCGATCTTAATAAAAGACGAACACCAGAAGAATATAAAGGAAATAAAGAGTTTGGAGACAGAAGAGCATGAAATGATATGGATTGAACTGAAACAAGATAAAAAACCACCAATATACATAGGAACGCTCTATGGACCACAAGAAAGAGAACAAAAAGAAGAAACAGAACTATACTTCGCCCAGCTAACAACCCAAATCAAACACCTACAAAACAAAGGTAACATAATCCTAGCAGGAGACTTTAACGCAAAACTCCAAATAGAAACAGACAATGTCAAACAGCAGCAATCCAGAAATGGGAAGTTCCTACAAGACATGATCAACGATACCAACCTAATGATAACATCAACTGAAAAAACAACGCCAAAATGGACAAGGGAAAACAGGAAAAATGACAATGAAAAGTCCATAATTGACTACATAATAACCTCAGTACACACCCATAACTGCATAAAAAACATTGAAGTCGATGATAAGGGAACCTGGAGACTAAAGGGAAAGGAAGAAACGGACCACAACACTATAGTTATGGAATTCGAAAACCGCCCACCGAAACAAAAAACAAAAGCAAACCACAACAAATCTGGAACCTAGAAGATAAGCCAGCATGGGAAAAATTCAATGAACTGCTAACGAAAACCAATGCACAAAACCCGATCAAAAACTATAGCGAATATGAGGAAGCAGTCAAAAAAGCAATGGGAAAATGCATACCAAAAATCACCATAAGAGAGAATGGAAGAGGCAGAGAAAGCAAAGAGACAAAAGCCCTCAGAGAGGAAATGAGAGAAAGGCGAAAAAAGGCACATCAAGAAATAAGAAGAAACAGCAAAGAGAAGAAAAAACTCTTGGATCAATACATTGAAGCCCAAAAGAAACTGAAAAATAGCATAGAAAAAGATGAAAAAGAAAAAACGGAAACGGCAATACGCAATATCGCCAAAAACGCCAAAACAAGGTCAGACGCAATTTGGAAAGCAGCAAGGAAAATAAAGAAGAATAAAGCAATCGAAAGAGAAATAACCCTCAACGAGGAAGGGATAAAAATCAAGGACCCAGAAAGGGCAAGGGAACACATTGCAAACTACTATGAAAGCCTTTACAGAGCAAGGGAAGGAGAACCAGGAACAGAAGAAACCACACAGCAAATAAAAAACAGTGTAAAACAATGGAGTGAGGAAACAACCAAACCAGAAAACCAAATCACGACCATGGAGCTGCAAGCGGTTAAAAAAAGACAAAAAGGAAAAAAGCGTGTGGCCCAGACAACATCCCCAATGAAGTGCTTCTGGAAGCAAACAAGGACACTCTAAAGATACACCTAAAAGCCCTAAACAAAATCTACGAAAATGAAAAGATCCCGGAAATGTGGCAAAAAGGGAGCATAAAGAGACTATACAAAGGCAAGGGAACCAAGGGAAAATGCTCAAATGAAAGAGGAATAACTTTAGCCAGCAATGTAGGGAAGATATTTGAAAGAATCATCAACAACAGAATCTCAAGCACCATCAAGATAACAGACCACCAAGCAGGGGGAAAAAAGGGAAGAGCCACAAGTGACCACCTGATGATCCTCCAGAACACCATAAACAAAGCCAGGAAACGGAGCAAGAAAGCACTCATCACCTTCTTAGATGTTACAAAAGCATACGACAAAGCATGGATGGACGGAATCATGTACGTGATGAAAACAAATGGTGTCGAGGGGAAAAACTGGCAAGTCATCAAAAAACTAAACGAAGACCTCACGGCAACCATCCAGACTACCTACGGACCAACGAGAGAAATCAAGATAAAGGACAGCATAAGACAAGGAGGAGTACTATCTGTTAACCAGTATGCACTACTCATGGATGAAATCAGCAAAGCAATATTAGAAGAAAACCTAGGAGTACAAATAGATGAGAACACGAAAATCGGATGCCTGCTATGGATGGACGATGTCGCCCTCATAGCAGAAAAAGAGGAGGACATGGAAAAAATGCTCCAAATAACAGATGAAATTGCCAAGAAATACCATATCAAATTTGGCCAGGAGAAAAGTAAAATAATGACAATTGGAAAAACCAAAGGAGAGAAGAGATACCAACTCGGAGATATGGAAATCGAAAAAACAGACAGCTACAAATACCTTGGAGTACTTATTAACAACAAAAACAACATGAAAGACCACATCAAAGCAACAAGAACAAAATGTGAGGCAGCATACCAAACGATGATGGCAATATGCGGCGACAGTGAACTGCGGGGTATACAATTAGAAGCAGCATGGAAAATCATTGAAGCATGTATACAACCGATACTAACATACGGAGCAGAAGCAATGAACCCAAACAAAACAGAAACAAAAGAACTGAACAGAATATGGACCAACATAATAAAAAGACTACTAATGACTCCACAATCGACCCGAACGAGACAATCTTCATCGAAACAGGAACCCTAGATTTTGAGACAATGATGGACATAAACAAGATGAGGATGGCAAGCAGAATCACCGAAAACCACAACCCACTGCTTGAAACAACGGTAGCTGACCAAACCAAGGGCGGCTGGAATGACAAGATAAACCAGTTGATGCAGAAATACGACATAACAGGGGAAGACATGGAAAAACCCCAAAAAGCCAGAGACAAAATAATTACCCAAAAAATATACTCAGCCTTCAAACAAAAAATCGAAACACAAGCATTAGAAAAATCAAAGGTACAAACACTTCTTGAAAACACGCAATCAAGATGGGTACCGAAAAAAAGAAAACCATATATGAGCAAACTAACACGCACCCAGGCAAGCACTATCTTCAGGGCAAGAACACGAATGACCAAAGTAAAACACAACTACAAAAACCAATACACAGACCAGAAATGCAGGAAATGCAAGGCCCAAGATGAGACCCTGAAGCATGTGATACAGGAATGTAAATACATCCACCCTGATGAAAAAACCAAGGAAAATTGGGAAAGCATATATAACGAACAACCAAACAAACTAAAAAATACAGCATCAAAAATATCAGAAGCCATAAAACAACTAAATAACGTGTAGCTCCCTTTTCAGGTCCAGAGCGTCCTAGAAACCTAGGAAAACACACAGAGAGAAGAAGAAACACCATCAACATGCCATCAAAGGTGTCATCCTCAATTAACCTGCAGACTGCAGTCAGTAATTAGGTAAGATTGGGGCTGACAGCTATTGAGAGGTCAGATCAAATAATTTTTTAATTTTTTCCATATACTGAAACAATGTGAAATAACAAGCCAACACAATCTCCGTATTACAAAACAACTGTTATTTTCACAATCAAAAACAATACAATAAATGGTGACACAGAAAATCAACCTAATAATAACCCTAATTAAACAAACAAACTAAGACACAAACGTAATAACCAGGAGAACCAAGAAGAACGAGGACCAAACCACTAGAAACCAAGACATGAAGTGCTGCTCCCCATCAAGGGTAGAGCTAACCCGGCGACCCGGGAGAATACACACCAGAAGAAGATGAAAAGAGGAAGAATAAATGTGTCAAAGAAAAGTCAGTTTTGAAATTGCCGCATTACTCTGCCAGAAAAGGATTTACATCGAAATTTCTGGCGCACAGCACGAGAGCATGATATGAGTGATTGAGGTAATATTCGAAGTTAGGGGCCCCAGGGCCCCCTGGTAATTCAGATCTCGACGTCAGACGATCGTGAATGGGATCGTGGACGACAGTTGACGACGTTTTGTCTATGTGCTAAATGGCCGGTACCACCCCGGTGGTACGGCCATAATAAGGGAGGACTTCAAGGCATTTTATTAACCACTAGTAGGGGGGCATGTGTCATTCCGTAAAAAGTTTCATGTTAGAGCTACGTATGATACATCGTTTCGAAGCTTGTGCAATCAGGATTTCAAAACTGGATGTTGCCATTTTTTCAAAAATGTTTCTGTTGCCATGGTAACCAATTGTTGTTTTGAGGCTTTTGAATGAATTTTCTGATATACACTACTCGATTAACATCAAATTTATTATGCAAATCATGCTAATATTATAATTTTTTTATTGTTCGAGGTAATAAGCAAAACTGCCTATTCAAAAATGATTCGTTGTTGTGTGGTTGCCATGGTAAGGGTCATAAACATAGCTTCATATAGTTGATTTTTAGGCAGAAAATGCCATTTTGCGCCACTTTCTCAGTTAGAATGTCTAAAACTCATCTAAAGCACAACAAAGCAGGTTGTCTAAAGTAGTAAATTTCTTGAAACACGCAAATATTCCGAAAAAAAAACAAACAAACATTGTGTAAATAAGGACAGATATTGTCCATGTTCAGAGTGCCCAGTAGATCCGACTAAAATCGATCAATGAAAATGGTTGTATTGAACTAAAATATTATGGATAAAGCTGCAGAAGTTTTAATGTTAAATCTATGTATGATGCATCGTATCAAAGCTTGTAGATTCAGGTTTTCGGAAACCGATGTTGCTACTTTCTCAAAATTGTCTATGTTGCCATGTTGCCATGGCAACCAATTATTGTTTTGAAGCCCTTGAATGCAGTTTCTGATATATTTGAGTATTTTAAAGGAAAATTTATCTTGTAAATCATTCTCATTTTCTTATATTTTCCATCTTGCAAGTTAAATGCCATATTGTCTTTATGAAAGGTTTGTTGTTGCTATGTTGCCATGGTTACAGCAATAAATACAGCTGCCCATGCACATTTAGATTTGAATGATGCCGTTTTGCATCAATTTCCGTTCTTGAAACGTCTATAGATATCTCACTTTAAAAATGACAAAGAGCAATATTAATTTATGCATATATACCCAAAAATGAATGGAGTTAGTAAATTGGGGCATATATTGCCAATATACAGCTGTTGCTGATACAGCAGTTTTCGAGCAGGCTTGGTCAGTTCACTGAGAAGACCCTACAGATTGTAAACTTCGATAGCCCAGACCTACTATTAAAATCACATTAAAATATCAGTCAAGATACTGCAACTGGTTGACCTTGGAGAGATTTCTTTGTTTTTAAGTAGCAAATGGTCAACTTTTAAGGTCAGCAGAGTAGTTTATGGGTCTACCCAGATGTCAGGGTGGGCATTAGCACACTTCCAGTCTCAGTGATCTTTTCAGTGAACTGACCAAGCCTGCTCGAAAACTGCTATATGTGGCACTTAAATCCCACAAGTCTTTATGTAAAAATGGCTAAAAGGTACCAATCGATTACAGATAAAACGCTTCTAAATGTTATATCACATTTAGGCCTTTGTGTGACACACGGTTTTGAAGCTGGTGAAAACAGGATTTCGTAAATGGATGTTGCCAATTTTCCCCAATGCTTCTGTTGCCATGGTAATTTCTTGTTGTTTTGAGGCCACTGAAACTTCCGACGTATATCTTAGTGTTTCTACAAAAAATTGTCATACAAGCGTTTCCAATTTTTTTAACTTTTTGATCTGATAAAGTGTCATGCACTACTAAATTACTAATGATTCTTTCTTGTTAGGTTGCCATGGTTACAGTATGAACACGGCTTCTTTTAGCACATTTCATGAGAAAAATGTCATTTCGCTCTACTTTTTCTTACAAATGTATGTTAAAATGTTTTAAGTCTCGCCTAACTGGCGCAGGAGGAAAATACACATAGTGAATTTATCAAACATGCAAACATGCATAAACAATCCATAGATTATGAAAATTAGGGTAGCCCATGTATGGGATATATCTGATCCCGTGAGTGCAAGCATTTTTTATTAACAAAATATTATATATTTCGCTTTTTAGAAATAAATCTTGAGTACAAAAACAGAAGAATACACCATATTGATTGTATAAACGATGTGTATTTGTATAGGTTATTCACCTAGGGAGAGGCAATATGTGATTTATCCAGCGAGGGCGTTAGCCCGAGCTGTGATAAACACATATTGCCGATCCCGCGGTGAATAACCGGCTTATACCATAAGACAAAACTGAAACTTGTGATTTGTTGCTGTGGGTTTTTCACAGCTTCACTTATTATTCTCCCATGGGAGGATAACTGGACAACAAAGAATATGGGTTTTATTGCAGTGAAATACTGGCTCATGATTGGCTCACAGAGGTGTCGAATGGTATAAATAGCCTAATGAATTATTAATGTATTTAATTAGATCACAACCATGCCCTTAATAATTATATAATATTATAACTGTGATGTGCAACTATCCATATCCTATGAGAAAAAGGTGATCAACACTTCTTTTGGTTGCATAGTTTTTTGTGATGAGTCAGAAGGCCAAATCGGATACACAGGGGAGTGTCTGCATGTGTGTATTGGGATTTTATGCCTCAACGGCAACTGATTGGGCTTTATAAAGGCATACTTGACCAATTAACAGTCATGATGCTTTAATTTTGGTGCAGTTTGTCATTTATTTCATGGAAAGTTGGCAACTGAGAGTAGGTCATGTGCATCGAGTTTAAGAAGGATTCCATAAAAATCATTGAATGTATTTGAATATCTCACATTTGGGAATGCATTGGTCTTCCATCAGTTGGGTATCTTTTGTTTTGACCATTCAACCACCAGTGCTTTCAAATTTATTTTACAGCCAGACATTTGTATGAGGTTGAGGCCGAGGGCATCCAACTATCGTGTCTGTGTGGCTGGAAATGCCTGTGTTTACAAGCTGTCTTGCTTCAGGAAAGACCCAACTTGATCTGCCATTAGCTTAAGAATTTATTTTACTTTAATCCATTTTGGAAACTGGACAGGTTGCATTAAGGATGAATAATTATTGAATATACTTCAGTACACACAATGCAATGAGGAGGTGTGCGTCCTGGGAACCACAGTGCCAAGAACTTCTTGCTGTCTACACAATTTGCTCAGGTAGCGAAAACATTGACATTTTCAGCAACATCTAGATTTGGGATGTAAGAGCATCTCTTACATGGCTACCATGTGATATATACAGTTGTTGTTTCTGAGAATGTCATGATAATAAGGAGTTCTCGATCATTTTTTTGTGTCTGTGGATGACATCAATGAGTTTTTCAAAACTTTCGCTAAGTTCATCATCAGTGTTTGTGTGGCTATCTGTTCAGAAAACCACTCCCATGCATCTGTTTAGGGAGTGGTGAGGCACGACCAAATTTTTTGAGTTTGTTATCATTCCTGGTCTTCATCAGGATGGTGTCATCATATTGGCTTTGTGTTTCTTCAACTTTGCCAATTTAGTTTAGTACCACTTGGTAGATAGTGGCAAGGAGGATAGTTTGTTTGTTGGCCATAAAACAAGGTATCATTGTCCGTATTGGCAGTATTGTGATTTTTGGTAGTGGTTTGTCAAGTGAGGAGGTCAGTGTCAATACAGTCATCCAAGAGTGACCGTTGCCGTTTCAGGTGAGATTGTGATTTTTGTTTTGAAGAATCCTTGAGAAATTCTCTTGTATTTTGTCTCCGCTTCTAACCGCCAATGGCAAGTACCATAAGCCATGTCAGCAATACAGCTGCAATAATTGCCAGCATGTACATTTGGTCATAACATTCCTTGCTGGATCCATGAGCCATTGGCCAAGTAGAATAGAAGTCCTATCATCTAAACATGCCAGCCAAATAATTGGATTGCGCCAGTCCAGCTTTCCATCTGTAGGAGAAATCCATGCCAAAGTAAACCAGGATCTTTGCATCCTATGACATGAGTAGCAATCCATGGCAAACAGGCAGTCCTACAATGAGAGGTGCGAATGTGCACTATCTTGTCTTGGCCACAGTGCTGGTTGTTTTTGTCCAAGTGTTTCCATTCACTACCACATGGACTCATGGAGGCCCCAGACCTATGGGGGTGAGGCCAAAGCTACTAGATCACAGTTGGGGTAATAGATATTCATAATACACGCTGTTGAGGTCATCTTACCAAACTGTTTGCAAGATTGTAAGCTGCATAGGTGATGCAAATGATGCAAGAACCTGATTTCAGAATTGATGCAAATGTTACTTCATCACTCTGAAATAAGGGTTATTTACCTGCCCAGGACAGAACTTGAGTTGGCAAAGGCGTACATGCTCCGAATAGCCTACAGTGCATCACTTATTGTCTTGTATATGCCATAAATGGGCAAGATACCCTAATGTACATAAGTCAAATGTTGAATTTTTCTGCATATTTGCTTGTTGAATAAATGCCCAAACTGTAATATCCTATTTGATAAAGGGTTTTCCAAGAGCAATTAGGGAACTGTCAAACAAAGTAAAGGTGATGGTACCAGGAAACTAATTCTAAAATCTCAAAGTAACAACCAGCAACCATGGCAACAGAAACATTTCTAAAAATACGGTAACATCATTTTGTGAATTCTTGAATCTACAAGCTTAAAAACGGTGTATCATACGAAGCTGTAACGTGGAAATTCGCATTTTTATCTATAATAGCTTAGTTCATTACCACTATTTTTCATTTTGTCATTCCATGAGAGCTCTAGGAGTCACATATCATCAACAGCTGCTGTATAAGGGCATTATATATATTTCTGCATTTTTTCTGCATACTTGCTTGTGAATGAATTCATTATGTGTAAAACCCTCCCTTGCCGCGTTTTAGGTGAGATTTAAAGTTTCTAAAAGAGAGAAAAGGTGGTCCAAAATACGATTTTTCTCATAAATATGTTCTATACCAAGCTGTACATGTATGTATTTATGGCTATTGCTATGGTAACCTAACAACAAAATAATTCATAAAAGTAATAAACATAAATTATTATAGTAAAACATCCTGTTAAATTGAAAATAAAGATAATTAGAATGATTGGCATGATAAATTTTCATTCAAACAACAGAAGTATATCTGACATTTCATTCAAAATACTCAAAACTACAATCTGTAACCATGGCAACAGAAACATTTTCGAAAAAAATTGCCACATCTGTTTTTGAAACCTGATCCCATAAGCTTCAAAAATTTGTATGACTTTATCCATAATAAATCAGTTCTTTGCAACAATTTTCATTCATCACTCCTTGTAGGATCTCAGGTCCATATATCAGAAACAGCTGTATAAGAGCAATATATGTCTTAATTTACATAATGTTCACATTTTTTCAGCATATTTGCATACTTGAACAAATCCCTAAGTTAAATAACCTCCTTTGCCACTTTTTTAAAGGAGAATTAGACATTTACCAAAAAGGTAAAGGATGCAAAGTAACATTTTATCATAAAAATATACCGTAGGGAGCTGTATGTATGACTGTAACCAAGGAAACACAATGAAAAAGAGTTATATATAAATGTCATTGCTAATTATACTTGCTAAGGTATAAAATAAATGAAAGCAGAATGATTTGCATGATAAATTGCCATTAAAATATGTCAGAAATTTGAATCAAAGGTCCCAAACAACAATCCGTTACCATGGTAACAGAACCATTTTTGAAAAAATGGCAACATCCGTTTTTGAAATCCTGACATCATAAGCTTCGAAACGGTGTATCATACGTAGCTCTAACATGAAACTTTCTACGGAAGCCCTTTTTCTGACACATGCCCCCCTACTACACACACAAAGGCAATTTCGTGAAGCGATTTGAGCACAAGAGAGGTTTCAAAAATCTGTGCAGTGATGGTCTCAACATCAATGGTTGACAGCAGGAAATTAGGTCAAGTAGGTCCAGCTTCTCCTCAATGATTTAGTTTCAAATTTCTCCAGTAATATTCCCTGTATCTATAATTTTATTGAATAGTTAATTATTAGCCTTGACAAGCTAAATTATTTTATTAACATGTGATTCATTTCATTTCAACAAGAAAACATAACAAAATTAAAGTTACATAATCTTTGTCAACTGATGATCATGTAACAGTGAGCAATTAATCTACATGCAATTCATGTTATTGTTTTTTGTCACTATTAATGTAATATCAACAATCTAGCCTAGACTTAAATTTGGCAGCTTTCAGTTTTGTCTCCCTTTTTACTATTCAGCTGATTATCCGTCAATTCTATTTATTCTTAATATTATTTATTTGCTATCTATCTATCTATCTATCTATCTATCTATCTATCTATCTATCTATCTATCTATCTATCTATCTATCTATCTATCTATCTATCTATCTATCTATCTATCTATCTATTCTATTCTATTCTATTCTATTCTATTCTATTTTTTTTCTTTCTTATAGTTTCTAGTCTAAATTTCTCTCTATTTTTCTATATTTCCATCCTTCACATTTTTGAAACAGTAACATAACTATCTTTCATACATTGAATATGAAATAAATTCAATGAAAGTTATGGTAACACTATAAGTCCTAACAACTTTTTTAGTGCTATGCAAAATTCATGGTGGTGCCATTTACATTTACATATTATATAATGGTATTTCAATTCTAAAGAAATTTCAAAATTTAAAAAGTAGTAAACTCAAATTACACTTATGAGCTTCAGATGAGAAATGCCTACTCAAAAAGAAAAAAAGGTGGGGAAACAACAAATTTCTTATCAAATGATAGTGGCACGGAATTCAAATTAATTAATAGGACCATTTAAACGTAAGCGAATACATGTCGGCCTATGTGAACTGCAATTCAGAATTTTGGATAGGCCTATACAAACAAACTCAATTTGAACAGCATCTTATAAGGGTACACTGTCGGGTTTGTGGTCAACCAGGCGACAGACAACCAGGCGACACCATACCACTACCAACTAGGCTACAGAAAATTTTAGAATCACTTATCACTTCCATCCAGGTGACAGACACATCCATCCAGGCGACAAAGTACTTCCATCATGCTGACAAACACTTCTAACCAGGCGACAAGCTTTTGCACTAGGCGACAAGCACTTTTAATTCACTGGGCGACATGTTAAATGATCATGTTGTCAATCCATTCACAGTTCTCTCTGGTGTCTGCAAGATTGCAGGATGTTGACAAAATTTCTGAGATTCCAAATTTAAACCCAGGGTGCACCGTTTGGCTTGGAATTTATTGTTTGCACTGATACAAAACTGCAATTTTGAATAAAAACTTCTTTATTTCATTGAAATATTGGGATTCAGGACCTTTTAAATACATTTTTACTGTTCGATGATAAAGATAATTGAGATCTAAGGAGCTCTAAACTTATCCACAGGGTGGCAGGGCTGCCTGGTTCATGAGCGAAAATCTGCCACCTAGCCTTTGGAGGATTTTGTTGTCTGAAACACCTGGAACAAAAGTTTGTCACCTAGATTTGGGAATATGCGTGTCACCTAGTTGGTTCGTCACTCAAAATATCTGTCACCTAGTTGGTACTTGTTGTCGCCTGGCTGGTCAAAACTTGTCACCTGGTTGGTAGTGGTGTGTCACCTGGATGGTTGTCGCCCAGTTGGTACTGATGTCGCCTGGTTGACTGGTAATCCACTGTCGGCCAAAACTTTGGAAACAGTAAGTTGCTCGAGTTAGGGTTACTGTTACTGTGGCAAGCAGCATACAGTTTCCAAACTTTTAGCCGGCAGCGTGTACTTCCAATTTCAATATTAACTATTAAATGGACAATTTAGTTATATAAAGGAGCTACGTAAATAGATGTATTATTTGACAATACCTGTAGGTCTATCTTAATCCTGTATTTAATGAATGCTCACATTGGCCAAGTTCAATATTTCTTAACATCTAAAGCTCAAACATTTCTTTAACCCCTTAACACTTATTGACAGATCTATATCATCAAATCCTTTTTAAAACAATTCTAATCAACTTGTCTGTTTTTATTGATAAATAATATCAATTTTGTCATTCTGTCGATTTAAACATGCATGTAAGACTTGCAGTATTAGAATTGACTCATGAATAAAAATGCTCTTATCGATTTCCATACTCTAACAGTGAGTTTAATATTCATCCCACATTACATTTATATACATGTACAAATAGTCCACTTTTCATTACTTTTTATTCTTAGCACATGAAAATGTGCAGATGCAGTACTGTTGCCGTGCTACATCATTGCGGTGCAGTGCTGTGCGGTTCAGCTGGGCTGTGGTACAGTGGTGCGTTTCCTAGTGTCTGCTGTGCGGTGCAGTTTCGGTTCTGAAATTGCGGTGCAGTGCGGTTGTGGTTTGCAAATTAGGTACTGTGCAGACCTCTACTAGCTATTTCATTATCACTATTAAAAAATGTGTCATTATCAAAATGTGTAGACCAATAAACGAAGAAGAATTATCATAATTATGAACATCAATGTGAGCAATCCAATTAACAATGATGCTGAATTAAAGTAATTTATTATAAGTCAAATTTATGAAGTAAGAGAGCATGTACATAATTTCATTTCTCAGGTTAATTTACAATCTGTCAGACTAAGAAAAAAAAGTTATATAGAATTATAGTTTCAACTGCCAATGCAAACTACATAGAGGATCTATAGACATAGACATAGACAAAATTTATTTGAATTCGGTATTTACAAATATATATGATAACATTCGTTTTAAACTATAAGAGTACACAACAATGATAAAAATAAATTAATTGAGGGTAATAAAAACGAAAATGATAAAAAACGAAAGAATCTTAAACAAATTATCAATTCCATTGTCGTTTCAATAAAAAAGGAGTCACATGTATGTGTTTTGTCCATTATGTCCCACTATAGGCAGTGAAGTTCAGGCAAAAAGCCATGAGATTCAAGGTTCAAGGTTTCAAGGTTTTTATTAACTCAGCCAGCATCCTATGCTGTATAGAGCAAAACAAATATAATACATACATATATATATATATATATAACAAACAATAATTATTCTTAAATATTATTCTTAAACTCTAGCATCAACAAGATATATATTTATATATCAAAAAAATGTTACAAAAATACTAAACTAAATATTGTATAGGCCCACATAAAATACAGATGGAGCCACCATGCATATCAATTCCTAAGATTCTGGTCAACAACAAACAAATTCTTGATCTGCCACACATGATATCTATAAACTAACATTATAACGAAAGTAAATAATTGTATAATAATTTATAATAAGTAGAAAATTTAGCACAACGTTTTCTGCCTTTAAAATATACAGCAGAATGCTTTAATACATGTACATGGACGTCCTATAGAATTAGTCCAAGTTTAATGAAAATTTCAATAGTATGACAAAAAAAAAAAAACAAAAAAAAAAAACTGTAACTAGACCTGTTCATCGTTGTGAACCACACGCATATAATTATCTGACGTTGTTTTGTAAACAATGGGCAGTGAAGTGTTGACGTCACAATGTTTTGACACTCTGATTGGTCGGTGTGGTTGCTAGGGATATTTTTGTGGCCATTCAAACAAAATAGCGCCTCTTGAAATAATTAATTATTTTGACTGGAGGTCTATTTTTATTGTGGGATATAAATAAAACTTAATGGGAGTGTGGTTCACAGCAATGAACCTCACTCATGTTAGGTCTGCTGCAGAATAAACACTCGTCCTTTGGACTCGTGTTGTATTCTTCCGCGACCTGACATTCATGAGGTTCATTGCTGTGAACCACACTCCCATTAAGTTTTATCATATGATCGTATACTGTTCAGAATGCACAACATATTTAGGCATGCCACCCGTTTTGTTATATTAGGTAACCTAGCTTGATGTTTTAAATCTTAACTGCATCTCACCAAATTTCCGTTATTAATCGACAATGAACACATTTTGCAGGCACATGACCAGACTACACCTGTCACATTTATGAAAAGTCCAATAACAAAGAATGTTTTGAAAAACACATTGCTCTGGATTCTGGCTGGCAGAACGGTATGTATGTGTGATCTTATCTAGCCCTGGAACCCTGGGACAGGGGTCATGAATCCTCCCATTGGAAAATCATGAGATTTGAAGGACATGGTCTCGGAGAACTAAATTTTCACTCTTTTTCCATGCATTCTTTGCTGATTTATTGACACATTCTAAAAGTATACCTTTCTGCTGACTGCATCTTATTTTGTCTCGTATAGTCAGTTGAATAAATGTTTAATCTGCTTCTGAAACTCAAGAAGTGGTATCATTATACATTGAACAAATGGCTCCTTCTCATTGTTTGAGAGCAAGTGATGTCATAACAAACGTTTATGATGTCATAGGCAACTATAGTGACGTCACAATAGTGACATCGCACATCAAAACGCTGATTGCTGTCTCTCACAATTTTTTTGCCTTTCTGTGATTTAAAAGTAATTTTTACCATGAAAATATTTGTGAAATTGCTTTCAAAAGTAGTGCCGTCAGCAGTATAATATATGTAGGCTACCCAAATCCTAAATTTCATCAAATTTCGACAAGAATTATTGTTTAATCTAGACCAATTCTCCCGATACTAGGGGCCTATGTCAAAATCTCAAGATTTTGAATGTGACGACCCATGACCTCTGCCACACATGGGTCCCAGGGCTAGATATTATATACAATGATGCTATACTACGTTAAATCACAGTATGTCATTTTGATATATATGCAAAAAATGGGTATGTCTTCATGTAGATATTTGTACTCTGTGAGTCATGATAGTCAATGATTTGTCATGATCATTGAATTAGTATGGGAAACATACAATGTCTGGAGGTCATGATCATCTGCCACAACTGTGAATAATTAGTATGTGAGATCAGATGCCATATGGGAAATAGTTAGATATGGGATGATGAGTCATCTTGACATGATTTGTCGTACCCGCAGTCCACTCTGCACCAAGCATTTGGAAGGTATTCACTTCTCCATTCTTCATTCAACCTCTTAACCATGATATTGTCAAGTGGCAATGACTGGAGCAAACACATACTGTTTTTGTTTAACTATTTAATAATAATAATATAGTATGATTTTATATAGCTCCCATTCCAGATAAATCTGCTCACCGGCGCTCACCATACTGAACGGCAATCATACCAATCATTATAGTGATAACCTCTGGACATGGCCGGAGCGGGGATTAAACCCACGTCCTCATGCGTACAAGGCGGGAATGCTAGCCACTGTACCACATAGCCATATTTATTAGTAAAGTTCCAGGACTCAAAAAAAACAATGCACCTAGAACATGCAACTGAACTTCCATATATGGGTTTTCTCCATTGGAGCTCCCAAAACGTTCACATCCATGTGCCTATATTCCATCCAATCTCAACATCATATCCACATTAAACTGGTAGTTCATAACTCCATAATTCCATATTCAACTTCAGTCCTCAAATCCTCATTCAAGTTTTACTCCATACTAGTCCAGGCAACTGGTGATAATTTAGGGGTCAACCCACCACAATTTGCAATAGTTTTGATTTATACATTTTCTATGACTAGGTGATAGTGGTGGGAGCAGAGATTTTGTGTGTCTGCAGCTGTTTTGCTGCAGAAATGTGCCTACAAGAGTCCTAATATTGTGACGAAATTGAAAGTACTAACAGACATGCGCCATAGTTTGACTAACCCCTTTTGTCTGGTTGGAGAAGGAAAATGATCTCCAGGTTTCACAGTGCTCAGCGTCATTTAAATGTCTTGTTAAAACAAACTATTCGATCTGTATACAAACCAACACCAAGGCATTGTGCTTGAGCCTGGTGTAATCCTATCTATCAATATAATTACAGATTGTGAAACCTCGTAAAGATTTGCAGGAGTTTGATTAATTTCAACGTTAAATATACATAAGGATCTTGTATAACTTGCTGCAATTTTCAATCATGACTGACTGAAATTGACTACTTCTCCAGATATAGCGTGTAAGCAAAATGTCTGGTCACAAATTTATACCTGTGTTTAGAAACTTTGGAATCCATTTGTTACAGTTCCTTATATGCCCCTGCTATAACTTGTCTCCCTTTTGCTCCTCATTCCTTTTCTTTGGAAAGTTTATCAGAAACCGTCTACTGCTTCTGGTACTTCTATGGTATTGTAGGTTGGGGGAATCAGCTGACAAACTCGTAACTCGCTTGGTGAGAGGTTCAACATAAAATGTTTTATTGTATAATTTGAATGTTCATAATACATAGTCCAGATCACAATATGTATAACACAATTATAACATCCAATAGAATACTGCATCAAGGAACTGAGTGTAACTGAATCTGAATCTTAGAACTGAATCCAACTGAACGTTTCTAGTGAATGTAACAGAAAGTAACTGAATTGAATGTTGGAACTGAATGCCGGGTCTTGTTGGAGAGTAGCCTTTTATACGAAGACTGAGTCACCGACTCGTCATCCGAGACTCACCAAGATTTCCATGGCGGTTCCTGGTAGTGAAAAATGATGATTACTTTGCACCAGCTCTCCTACAAGCAGACCCGACTTACAATGCATTTCATGTATTTTCTATCGCTTACTTTACTTATTGAGAATACAAATTTCACAGTGAATTCCACATTATGACAATATCCCACCTGGTTGAAAAGGTTTCGACCTCGAAACTGTTGAAAAAATTTTGATATACCTCTTCATTTTTTTTTTTGCTTTTACAGTTTTGTATACAAATCACATACATACAATGTATAACAAGTTTAGACAATACATAGTTCCTGCATCATTACAATACCAAGTACATATTATCAATATACAATGCAACATCAATCATTACAAGCACATCACATAACCGATATTTAGCTGTCAATAAAGTCTATATATATTCCAATCCAGCAAGCATTTACAGTCCTTGTCATACTTACGTGGAATCTCAAGTTTTTTTTTCTATGCTGTTGAACTGTGATGTCAGAGATGACTCTATTCTAGCATTGCAATATATGTAAATTAACTACAAGCTGTGATGTCATTTCAAACTGGGTTAGATTCCCCAGCTTCTAGCCAATGTTGATCCTCCTGAACTGAGCATCACAGTTTCAACACAGTGTCAGAGTAAGAGTTTTATCAGGGATAGCCCCTACAACTACGTCATCACAGCTTGATAGCCAATGGGCTGACCGTAAACTACATCATCACAGTTCAAACATTGATATATTGAAGGAAGCATTACATTTTTGATCCCAATGATTTATCACAGCAATCACCAGTCTAATCCTACCAAATGGCAGCTTGGTGAGCATTCACAGTAGACAACTGTTGTAATCCCCACTGAGTTGTTTGATAAATCTATAGACTTGCTAACTTACAACTTTAAACTTTGATGGAAGTTGGTATAAACAGAAGGCTTTGACAATTGGTTTTCTAAATATGTGGATTATGTGATATGTATTTGTTCTGGCAGCCCATTGGCTGACAGGCTGTGATGTCGAACTTGCATGGGTTTTCCCAGACCCAATTTTAACTCTGACACTGAGTTGAAACTGTGATGCTCAGTTTGGTGGATTCGCATTGGTTAGAAGCTGGGGAATCTAACCCAGTTTGAAATGACATCACTGCTTGTAGTTAATTTACATATATTGCAATGCTAGAATAGAGTCATCTCTGACATCAAAGTTCAACAGCATAGAAAAAAAACTTGAGATTCCATGTAAATATGACAAGGACTGTAACACCATGTCTCATGCTGTAGTATCCTTCCACCTGGCACGAAATGCTAATGATTTGGTAGGTGATCACCTTTATTGATTGCATCTAGGATCTGCCGTAATTCCCAAAGTTTCAATCTCTGCACCAAATATTTCTTCATCCTGACTGTCACTACCTTATCGTTCCTGATTTGAAGTCTTCTGCGTAACTAAAGTGGAGATATTTTTTGAGCTGTATTACACTGTAACAGTCGAACACTGCTGAAGTTTCTTGGCAGTCCAAGCCAGTGACAGAGATTGATACTAATTTTCCTTTCCAATCTGTCATTGTGGAAAGTCATCTGTGAGTAGCAGTCAGACCCAGAGGTGTAACTAGGAGGTCTCGAGCAGGGGGGGGAACCTTTGGGGGCACGCGATTCTCTTGGGGGGCACCTACAATGCTAATTGTATATTTTAGCCAAGGTAGGAAAGTTCATATGGGGGGGCACCTTGGGGAGCACAGGTCCAATATGGGGGGGCACGTGCCCCCCCCCGTGCCCCCCCATTGGGACGCCACTGGTCAGACCACTCTTGGAAAAAGATGAAGAGGCACTAATTGTATTACAGTCCTCGTCATATTTATGTGGAATCTCAAGTTCTTTTCTATGCTGTTGAACTGTGATGTCAGAGATGACTGTTCTCTGGCATTGCAATATATTATAAATTAACTACAAGCTGTAATGTCATTTTAGACTGAGTCAGATTCCCCGGCTTCTAGCCAATTTGTAAATTTTCTAATAACTAGGCCTGCTAAATTGGGGGTGTCAAGCAAATAATTATCATGCTCTATTACGTAATCCTGTCATAACCTCTAACTATATGTAATTCCTCAGTCACACAAAATGTGATTTTTTTTCTTCAATTGAAATGTATGTTTCATCCATTAATTCCCCACTTCACGGGTACTATACTGACTGATAATAATTTTCTTAAAATCAAAATCACTGTCATATAAAACAATTCTTTCATATACTTGATTTTTCCCGGGGTATATGATAAGCATATTCATATTAAAATGATAGACTGACTTTCCAAAAAGTTTAAATTTCGACACAACCCAGGCCTACCCTTATAACAAGCAATTATGAGCATGGTTGTAGCTGAGTGCACTGAGACACGCCAATATCACTCTCCACAAGCCAATAGCACTTTCTACATGCCAATAACATTATTTGTTCCATGACCCCTATGTAACAAGTCCCCTGATTGGCCAACAGCCCACCTGCATAATGTGATGGTTACCTGTGTATGGTAGGGTATGACAGGCAGGTCAATAACACATGTATTATTCACTGACCATGAAATAACACCTTTGGTTGGAGTGACTTACATGAGATGGATGCATTACTTAACATGGTAGAAACCTGAAAGCCATAATATTGCAAATTGTATTTAAATAATAACTCTCTACTGTTAATTGATGTGTCTTTCAAACAGTATAATATAATAATTAGTCATTGTTAAATGTTACTTTTGGATTTTGAATTACAGCAATTGCACAAATTTGAATTCTTGCTGTTTGTAGAAAAAGATTATCTCAAAAAATACGTAAAATAGTAAACTGCATTGAGTGTCAAAAGTTGCAAAAATTGTGTGGGGCGTTTGAAATTAAAATAAGATAAAATCATTACTGCCTTTACAACATGGCATTGAGTGACAAAAAGTCCACAATTTTTACAGTTTTTATGGTGACAGTGCTGTATTTATGGATGAAAAGTCTGCTATAAAGTTTTTCAAAAAAATCAATTTATGTAGTTATCAAGGTTAATGCTTCTACAGTCAAACCAAGAATTAATTAGACGCTTGCTGTTTTGTTATTATTTTGAAGGAATTGCAGAAGTAAGCAATGAAACATGCAGTCAAAATCATCTTTGGTATTAAGTGAAACCTGTCCAATACAAATTTATTGCAAACTGTCACAAAATCGGATGAAAATAGTTACTTTTATCGATATCAGGAACCAAATATTATTCAGACACTTGTACAAAAATATAGAAAGTTAACTATTTACTAATGTTTATCCCAAATATTGCCAATGAACTGCCATGTGCACATTGTGGCCACACTGGATTACAGGTGTGACCATCAGTTAAGAAAATGTTGATGAACATGTGAGATAAACATCTGATTCAGTTTATCACATTTTCTTGACTAATGTGGCGGAAATTTGTTAGATATCAATTGGAAATATTTCAGAATATCATAAAGTGACAATTTTTACTGTTCTATCAAAATAAAATATACAGGCTTACTTGAAAATTTTATGCACTTGGTACTTTCCTATTGTTTTTGGCTCCAACTGCTTTCTGAATCCTTGTCCACTGAGCTACTGCAATCCATTAAATCACTTAAAATAAAGTTGCATGGCCTTCCTAAGGTTGTTCACTCTATTGTGTATACGGGATTGCCCATTTACGCCAGGTGTTTACAATTGATATGCCATACTAAAACTATAGTGTGCTTTCATGGAGAAATCTCCATTGGAATAGCATTGGAATAACATTGAGGCAGAAGAACCACATTTTTGCCCCCTTCCCAAATGAAGTTCAGAGTGTCCCATTGAGTTGCTGTTCAGACCATGCATGGAATATAGTTTGAACTTGATAATGAATCTTCCTTTCCAAAAATTTGTTAGATTTTGGTGCCACATGGACATGTTTTTGTTTTGGTAAAATTGGACAAATAAATGCAAAAGTGCACTGAACTTAGTATGCGGCCTCCAGTGTTTCATATTGTGACTCAAAGTTTTGAAAATACAATTCTAAGGTAAACGCAAGCAATTTGAATTAATACAGGGCATGTTTGAGGTTAAAGAGTGCTTAAAAATGTGATAAACTGGATGTAATGTTTATCTCCAATATTTATCCTAATTTTCTCGATTGATTGTCACACCTGTCATTCTATGCAGTCATAAGTAGTTTTTGAACATTATTTTGATATAAATACTAACAAATGATAGTAAACAGTTCACTTTCTACAACATTGTTAAAGTGTCTGAATAATTTTTGGTGCATTGAGTTAACAAAAGTAGTTTTTTTCACCACATTTCTTGCCAATTTGCAATAAATTTGTTTTGTGCAGGTTATATGTAATGCCATGGATGTTTTCGATTGCATGTTTCATTGGTTTACTTGGTAATTCCTTGAGATAATAACAAAACAGCAAGCATCTGAATAATTCTTGGTCTGACTGTAGATTCCAAAAATGTTAAACATTCCTATGAGAGTCCAATAGTTCCTGGTTTTTGACGAGATACAATTAAAGCATGTTGTTCAACATAACCACAAATTAACTTCAAGCTTCTGAATAACTACTGTTTTCTACATGTATATATATGTTTAGTCATGGAACAAAGCAATAATTCCATTTCGCTCAATATCAAGTTTTACGGCCTCGGTGAATATCACTGGTCAGTTGAATATCACCCCGTAAAACCTGATAATGACCTCAACCGAGGTCCATAGTTGTATTACCTTTTTTAGGCAATGAAACATACTCACGGAAATAATGTGTTAATTTTCACTCCAAGTAATATTAGATTGATTGCTTTACTGTTTGCCAGAAAAAAAATTGAATACGATCAATATTTTTCAGAGCATGACGCATGCAACGAACATGATTTTTTAATTTTATCACCAGAAACCAGTCAACAAACTTTGATTAGTTCATAGTTTTGTAAAGCTTCATAGAATTTCTATATTTTGAGCCAATCCTAATTAAAAACAGAGCTTCATGGCTCTGTACCACTTGAAAGTACTCTTGGCATTATGCGTGTGACACAAATGGAATATTTCAATGAACCAGTTTTTCCACAATCATGAAAAGCTCCAAAACAACTAAGTATACTAGAACTCACTGGCAAACAGATTCTACAGAAATATGTATGCCAAAGGGAAACTAGAGCATTTCAGATCAGGAAGCTTCAAATTTGACTCAATTTTACAGACAGACAGACAGACAGACAAATTCTTTATTGACCTGTGTAAAAAATACACCCAGCCCTATATGGGCTTACAAGTCATCAAAATAATTCAAAAGTAACTTTAACAACAAATTTTCTGGAAACTACAATATTAAAACATTTACAATCACATATTTACAATATTAAAACATTTACAATCACATATTTACATTATTTAAACAACAAACTTCTTCTTCTATGGAAAGCTTTAAACAAATATTCTGCAGTAAATTTAACTAAATCCTTGGACATCAACAACTTAAATTTTTCTTGCAATGATAAAAAGTAAAAATCTACACAATAATCTAAAACACGAGTTAAAAGTAAATTACGTAAATCGTTATAAGTATTACAAAGTCAACCTTTAAACTAGGGGGGGGGTGTTATTTTAAAAATTTCAGAAAATCATACCTGTGTGGATGGAATATGAAAATATAGGTCAAAAGAAACCCAAAGGTACCTCAATTGCATTATTTGGTTTTAAAAACCCATATGGACGGAGGCTTTGAAGATAACGGCTTATGCGCCGACTGCAAAATTACCCGAAAATGCCATATCTCGAGAACCAATGCACATACAGACTTCAAAATAGGCTCAAATTATTCGTATTCCCTAAGTTTATATTCGTCTTTCATAGTAAATATATGCCTATCTACCTTATTTTTTAAGATATAGCCAAAAAACCTTTGATTTTGTGCAAAACCTTATATTTTCGATTTTTTAAGAACTTCAAAGGCCTAATATGAAGAATGTTAGCTTTTAAAAATTTCTGCTCCACTTGCTCTATATCCAAAAATTAAAGTATCATCCTAAACATTGAAGATTGATGTTGCAGTTTTAGCCAAATCAGTCTTTCTGTGTAACAGTGTCTTCAAAAGGTGATGTATGTGTTCTGGTTTTATCCTCGTCAGCACTATAATGACTTGGGATTTATTTGTCTTCAGTCATTTCCTCATATTTTAAAGTAAGTGTGTGTTTGGTGAAGAAATGTAGGCCTAATTTTGTTTACCAATTTTCATGTAAGAAAATGTAAGGAGTCTCCTAGGGACAGCACATTTCACCCTATTTGTAATTTTACGTTTTGGTTTCAAAATTGGTTCTTTTCCTATCGAGAGGACACTGACAGGTTTTGCAAACTGAAGCAGCATTATCAAGTTGAAGCTGTGAATGTGTGGCTTCTTATGGTGGTGATGGATCAGATATTGTGATATACAAAGGTGATCTTGAATTTTCAACCTAATATTGGTAAGCAGAAATATTTAGTTCTCGTTCACAAAAAAAGGCTTATGTTTATTCCACCTTCTGTAGAAACATGTCACAAATTCTAGGAATTGAGAAATTTTGTATTTTTGGCATGTTGTATCTCACATTTTACAATCTGTCTATAATTCTATACACATGTGTTACATTTTTCTCTTTACTGTGCAGCCACATCCACTTTAAAGTGTAGCCATTTTTCAAACAGACTTGATTAGACTAAATAAATAACATAACCTGACAAGTAAAACTTTTTTGTTAATTTTTAGTTTTTACTACTTTACACAGATTGTTAACATCTCTATTGACTTGCATGGCTAACTTGTTAGAGAAGAAAGATTCTCAACATCCCAGTTTCATGCCTGAAATTGTTTCTGAACAAGAAATTGATTGACTTGTTCTCCTCAAGTAGTACTTCCTGGTCATCTTTTGTCTTTGGTTACCTGTTCATTGGTCAAAAGTCAGTTGGTTCAACGAGATAAGGAGTGCTAAAACAAAAGTGCTCAGTCACAAGATGCTGGAGAATTCAATGTCACTGAAGGCATTCACCACAGAATTAAGCAAGGGGGTGTTGGAGAAGAACTGCATTTTTTAAGAAGTCCCTGGGATTGGCAAAAGGTCACTTGGCAGAGGTAGATGTTTCAGCTTAATCTTTCTCTCCTCAGAGAAACAGCTTACTCTATTTTCAGAGCTATATGCAAACCCAAACTTTGTATGGACCAATAATCCTGATAAAAAATTTGTGCATTAAGATGTCAGACACAGTCAATACATTTTAAATTGTTTTTTTTAGTCGTACTACTGTTAAAAATGATTAGATCCTGTCTCATCTTCTTGTTTCTCTTAAGACTTCTTGAAAAATCCTCTATTTTCTTCTTATAATATATCATTACTGCACAGTGGCGTCATTGTAGGTGGGGCTTTGACCAAAGTACACATGTTTCTGAATCAAAATGATATATAATTTTTCCGCTGACATCTTCCACGAAGATGTGACGGCTACTTGCCCCACCACATTAAAATGAAACTCACGCCTGTTACTGCAAGATGAGCATAGGAAACAAATGAATGTGATTAACAATCAATTTTAGAGTTACTTGTCCATCAGGGATGTCATTTTCCAGTATTGGACTTTTAGTATTAATAGATTCATTATTTATGCTATCCTCTTCAAGTTAATTTCATGCCATTACTGGCATTACTGCTGTCTCGCATGTGAAATAGAATTATTATGGTGTTGTGAATGTCACTTGTTTTATAAGCTTGTCAAAGATCTTGTCAGTGAACCTCAAGACTTTTAAGATAGCTCCACACAGAGTACCACGCAGTTATATGAAACTAAATATTAATGTTATTGTCATAAGTAAATCAAGTATCTCGCTGATCAAATCAATTTAGGCATAATCTATGCACGGTATACAACAACTTGGTATAGTATGATTCAGTAATTAATAATATGGAATAGAACTCTCAAATGCATATATATATTAAATGTAAACATAGATTGAGTAATTTTTGCAATTATTTAGGCTCTAACACTATACACACAGTCTGCAATGCGAGTTTACGCTTGTATACTGTCGGAAAAGAGCTAAAAAAACAGTTTTTGTCCAATAACAGAAAAAGTATTGCACTTAGGACTATAGTTACTATGAAACACTGATATAAAACTGAGGATTCCGGTTAATTTGAGCCTATTCACAAGTCTCTAAGACCAATAGTTCTCGAGATATGATTTTTTTTGGTAATTTTCGTCATTATTTCTTCGCATCAACCTTCAAAGGCTCCGTCCATATGGGTTTTCGGCTTATATTGACAAACGGGGGCAACCGTGTTGCCTAACTAGGTCCAGGTCACACAAAAAACACCACACAGAAACATTTTGGAATTATCACCCCCCCCCTATTTAAACACAAATACATGTAACTCAATGATGTCCAAACGAGTGGATAGAAGTATTTATTTCAATTGATTTGTAAAGCCTGGGGATGTGGAGGTTCCAAAAAGTATAAGGAAATAGCAATGGAACATATCAAACTTTGAAAAACTGAAAGAATTCGTCATGTGAAAAAGTAAATGTCAGGCTAAATAAGTGAATAAATGCATGTTTTCCGATGCACTTTCATCTCTATCTCAATAACCATCTCTATTTCAATAACCTTTACACGAATTGTCATGAAAACTTCAGGATTTTGGCGTAAGAATGTATTTAAAGCAATAGTGTAATATGAAGTTGCAAGTTGTCATCCAATTGGTTCCCATGTTAAATTATGACGAGGGTAACTGCCTTTCTAGTTTTGGGATGACGAGGGTAACTGTGTCAGATGACGAGCGTAATTGCTAGTAAATTGTCCATTAAAGCATGTATGGATGTTGTAGAAATTTCTCAACCAGGATGGAGATTCACCGGTAGATTGATATATCTTGATAAAAATTTAATTGAAATCCAAGGTCGGGAGAAAAAGAGAAAGAATTTCAAAGAATTCATTGTAAGAGTATTAGGACTATATGGAGAGAAGAGGAATTGTTTGATGGGTGGGGGCAGGGGAACATTATAAGCAATACATGCATGCATGGAGATCATAAACAGGAATATGTGGACAGTGTCCAAAAGTCTACTTCAACTCCATTTCCTGTTATACAATTTCATTGTCTGTCTGTCTGATTCAAGTCACATCGAAATTGTAACTCAAGTCTGTCTTTCAATAATACACGGTGGCCTCAAAAATTCATGAATTCAGTCTCTCCTCTCAACCTAATTGGACATCTCTGACATTGAAGTTCTGTGCTCGTTCATGGTTCAACTTTATGCATCTTGTATTTATCCCCCACCCCAAGAGGTGATTTGGTAGTATATCTACATATATGAAACTAATCAGAATCTTCCTTGAATTTTCAGCCAAGGATAATTGAGATTGCACATGGAAATGTCATAAGAGAGCAATATGGTGCCCTTCGTCAACAACTGTACTTTGAGGAAGGTGATACAAGATGGATGACCGAGGAGGACTTGAAAAGATATGCAAAGGATGGAAGATTCTGGGCAGAGAAGATATTTGACGCAATTGCGTTTATGGCAAAGAAATACAAAGCAACACTTGATAGCTTTTTAACATCCCAGTCCCATGAGCTGACTGCACAAGAAGCGACTGTTGTTCAGAATATCTGCGAGAGATGTCTAGAGAGACTAACACCACCCGTTTTCTTCATTGAAAATGCGTCTGGTTCATCAGGTATGGTTGAAAAAATTTGTTCATTTCTACTGAGGACTTATATATATATATTTGAAAGTTTAATATTTCTGGCATTATCCACTGTAATGGTTTTTCATGAAATTTTGTTATCATTTTGGCAAAAAATAACTTCTGTTTCTTCTTAATTTGCACTTGAGCTTTTTGATGTGATAGCTTCACACCTTCTCAATTTTTTGTATCCAATGTCATAATCTGTGAACAAAACGTACATGTAAGTATTCTAAAAAGTAAATCGATTCAACAAGGTAAGGAAATAGTTCCGACATCATATATATACAAAGGAAAAGGAGAGAGAGGAAAATGCTCGAACAAGCGAGGAATCTCAATCAGCAGCAACATAGGAAGGTTCTTTGAGAGAATAATAAATGAAAGAGCAACAGAACAACTAGACATAGATAAATAAATAAATAAATAAATAAATAAATAAATTTTATTTATACTCGCATGTATACAACAATAAAAGAACAGCAAAAGCTGATAAACGAGTGATAAAACAATAAAAAACAGTAACAAAGCAATAAAAGCAGAAGACTAGACGTGGTACATAAAATCAGTACACTTAGTACAGTTTTTGATGGAACATTTCCAACTTGCTAAAATATTTTTTAAATTATTAATATCATGAGCTTCTTTGAATGCTAACGGCAAAGAGTTCCACAATTTACCACCGGAATACCTCAGAGACATTTTAGATGACTGCCAAGGAGCAGGAAAGAAGAGATCAAACACAGTTGACCAAATAATGGTCATGAACACTGTGGCAAAACAGGACGAGGGTAACTGAGTTACCCTCGTCTCAATTTGTTAAAATTTAGTGAAAAAACTAGGTCATCCCATTGGATCCCATGTTAAAACAAGACGAGGGTAGCTGCTTTTCCAATAATTGGAAGACGAGGGTAACTGGAGATGATGACTAAGGTAACTGCATGTAAATTGAATATTAAATCATTTATAGATGTGGTAGAAATGTCAAAGGCAGGATGGAGATTCACAGGTAGGTCGTTATATCTTGAAAAAATGTCATATAATTGAAATCCAGGTCGGAAGAAAAAGAAGAATATGCATGACAAGATAAATTATTAGAGTTAGGATTATGGAGAGAAGAGGAAGTATTTGATGGGTGGGGGCAGGAGAACATAATACATACTGGGGATGAAGTTTTTAGTTACAGCAATTTCAGGAAATTATGAGTGTCTTCAATGGCTATGTATAACTTACAGATTTGGAGGATGTTTTATTGCACTTGGATCAATCAGGGAAGCTGAACATGCTATGTAGAAAGTAAGAAAACCAGCCAGAGAAACCCATACTAACGAATCTGTTGTATAGGATAAGCATATGCAATGCATGCATGCGTGGAGATGAGAAATATAGGAGAATATGGACAGAAAAGGAACAATACATCATTGTTTATTCATTAATTGTATTGCTTATTGCATTACTTCACAATATCAGATTGAGAGATTGTCTTATCCGTCTCAATTTCATGAAGCATTGCCACTGAGCCAGATCGAAATATGCATTGAAACAAAAACAAACCTCCCACTTAGTTTCTCCAATCTGAGGTCAATTCCAGCGAGGAGTTAGAAATTGATAAGATCATCTCAATTGTTCACCCGTAGTCCTGTGTAACTTTTGAGAATATTCAGATTCGTGTATTAATACCATTCTAGTGGGGTGTTAGGATGTATCCAAATTCCTTTTTTAAAAGAGTTAAAACTCTTTAAAATCTATCTTGACTTCATTTTAGTATTACATAATATCAATGGTGGCATATAGGCCTACATATAAGTCACCTGCAAAAGCTTGGCTCATTCTAAAATTTATAAATAAATGTAAACGTCGGCCCACATGTACACTACCCTCCAAAAGTTTGAATACACCAGAAGAGGTTCGATTTCTTTCAGAAATACTTCATCTTCAACACAATATTTGGTTTATACTTACATCAAATAATATGGAAATTCATATTGAGGCCATATGGTGGCCATATTTCATGGTTTTAGATCATTTTGGTATAAATTTATATAATTTTCTCGATATCCCATTCCATCATTTTCTATGAAAAGCTATAAAAGCACAGCCACCATCCATATTTAAGACATTTTATCATTTGTTGCACATTTCCCCTGGTTTCTGATGATTTAGACAACAAAATCGCCTTTACTGATTTTGACTAGTTTTGGGTCAAAACAATGCTGGAACAGTTAAAAAAAAAAGATTTTCACTTGAAAAGATACATTCTATGATTATACTGAATTCATGGTGACCCGAAGTTATATAAATTTAGTATTTTTGAAGATTCAATGTCCAATTTTAAAATTTTTTTTGGCGTTTAAAATAACTCATACGATCATGTTACAACTCTGGAAACAATTAAATATGATTAAATTTCATAAACCTAGAAGATAACTGGGCTATGACAATTTTTTTATAAAATGCCAAAATTTGGGATATCGAGAAAGGCCATAAATTTCAACATAAATTATCTAAAATCACAAAATAAAGAAGATTCTGTCTTCACTGTGACTTCTGATATTTTTTGATTCCATTCAAAATCGAGTATTTTTAAAAGTAACCACCCTTTTCCGGGTGTATTCAAACTTTTAGAGGGCAGTGTACCTTTATCACATTGTACTTGGAGTTTCAATGTAATTCTTCATATATATGCAAAAAGTTACCTGGACAACACTGTTTGGCCTATTTTATTATGCAGAAAGTATAATTTGATGAGAAAAAGAAGATTTTGTTGCTTTTTGAAAAAGCTATATAATTAAAAAAGTTGAGGTGTGTGAAACACTGTTAAGCCTATGTCGAGAATTTCATAATAATCCCAAAGGGAAACTAAATCTTATGTATTGAGGTTGAGAAACAACAAGTATAAGTGAAAGAGGTCAATTATCTATGCCTGAGCCATATGCATGAAAAAAAAAGAATGTGAACTTTTTAAAATAGAAAATAGGTATAAAAATGATAGATACAGACAATGTTTTAATTGATCTGAATAAAAAGGCATTGCGCACGACCTTGCAAGTCAAGGATTTCAATGATTCACTACATGTACAAGAAACTTTTGAAAAGAAATACATCAATCATGTATCACATATTTATTTCTCAAATAGTGAAACGACCATAATGAGACTTTTTGATGTTATCATTCTTATTTTGTTGTATGTCAATTCTGGATAAGATGGAGGTTTCAAGTTACATAGCCTGATACAGCTCCAGAATTCCAAAATTTGCAGTGGTAATATAATACACAGGCAGTGTAAATATTAACTTATCACCCGAAGTTGTCCAAATAAGTAAATCTAGGACATCTGGGATGTTCATTATTGCATAGGAACAGCCTGCAGTCAATCTACTTCATGCCAAGAAAGGGCAGTTACCCTCGTCATGTCAATATCATGATCACAAATACCCTCGTCTTGAGATGCAGTTACCCTCGTCATTTGAGGTGTGCTTTAAGCCAATTTTAGACTCACACAGCTGAGATACAGGGTCACTTTCCTTTGAAATTATCTTTTCGGCCTCTAATGATGCCTGTACATCACCTTGATACGTTTTAAAAGAAGTAATAAGCTCAAATGCAGCATTACATAATATTTAAGGCTAATTTAGGGACGAGGGTAACTCAGTTACCTTCGTCCAGTTTTGTCACAGTGATGAAGGAGGCGATAAGGAAAGAAAGAAATGTCTATGTAGCCTTCCTAGACCACAGCAAGCCTAAGCGTACTAAAGCATACACATATAATACAGAAATATCAAGTCCAAATTCACAACAGTCCTTTCAGGTTCGTGTCTTCATCGCTTCTCCCACGCCCTCACGCTGGCCTTATATATGTGACGTCACAACGCCCGGAGCGCCGCCGGCGGGAAACGACAGACTGTGGAACTATTATTTGCCACATCCTTCCCTCTTTTCTTCTTGGGAACGGGGACTCCTCTTCTCCAAGGGGAAGGTCCAGGAGGATGGTCTGGACCCCCACAACTGTCTCTCTTCGGAGGGCTCACACACAACTGTCTGTTGGAACCATTATTCATGTCCAGCTACAGAGGACTGGAACACTCTTGCGACTTGACCAACTCGAATCTTCATTAAGGTTATCTTCCACGAACATCTGCTTCTCTCATCAACATCGGCAGTTTTCCAGGCTTGGACTTTCGTCTCCACAACCAGATGTCCCACAACTCGTGTTTTGCAACGTAACTTATAATTTCCACTTCATTAATACATTTGCGAAGCGCACGACACTGGACGGACTTTGGACCAAGAACCAACTGCTGGGACAGAACAATGTTAAAAAACAACGAAACCAGATCCAGGAAGAGCAACCGTTCCAGACTAACTTACTTCTTCCTAAGGCCTGTCTCAAACTAAATGGACACCAAGAAACACAAAGAATATGACAGCCCTCACACTGTCATACTATACATCAAAGATCAATACAATAATACCAATCTACCCGTAACCACCATATATACAAAACCATAAAGAACCATTTTAGAACATCGAACATATATATATGTTTATTGGAGCCGGAAAACTCCTGAAACCTGACAATTAACAGCACTAATTATCAACCCTGAACCACAAGATAAAACCATCGAGTGAGTTTGTGTTTTACGCCCCATCAGCACTGATGTGGGCTATGTAGAGGCAAAGACAAATCCACGAAAAGTCATTTCCAAAAAATACACATTGGTGAACAGCAATAAGTGGAAGTCGACAAGACGGCCGTCAAATACTGAGGCCAGACTTGTCAACTTAAAAATGAATCATAAAGCGAGTTTGGAAATACATACATCATGAAACAAGTTTGAATGGCCACCATCCCTAAGACAGGTCAAGGGCCCAGACAAACGAGTAACACAAACAAGATGTTAGTTAAATCACGAAGTATGACATCATAGTGAAACAAGTTTGAATGGCCACAGGAAGGGCCCAGACAAACAAGTTACCCACCCCAGTATATGTCATATGGAACAGGGATGAGATCGTCAACTGCAGGTCCTGACCGTCGCGACCGACTAACGGCCTCGAGGTCTAGTAACCTTAGCGACCCATTAATAATTAGTTATGACTGGCTACAATACTACTTGTGATGCAAATAGTACTGCAACCAATCTGGCTGACGCCTACGTCTACCCTTACGTGTAGGCGGCAGATCCCGGTTTATGGATGGAGAGGAGGGCACCACCGACGGAACAGGTGTTGCCTCCTCTGCTTCCACCGGTTTCTCAGAATCAAAGAGGAGAGGGAGGTCTGCGATTGCATCCTCTTCATCTGCAATCACGTCCACACCGTCCAATTCTAGAAGACGGCGCTCGCGTCGCGCCCACAGCGGAATATTTCCTTCCGGGCAACGACGCAAGCGGTCATGATGCACTGTTTGATAGCGCTTCCTTGAATTGGAAACAATGAACAGCCAGTCAGTTATCTTGCGGACAATCAGTAGAGGACCAACATATACAGGCTGGAGTTTGCGGGTCTGGCCCTTCTTGTTGCCAGAATTGAGTAGATACACCAGATCGCCAACGTCATATTCAATCAGGTGGGCTCGACGATCGTAGAATCGTTTTCTGTTCTGGAGAGCTGTTCCGAGTTTCTCCCTAGCACAGGTGTGCACCTCTTGAAATGTATCCCGCAGTCACTGAACATATTCCACTGGGTCCTCTGGGATGGTTGAATCCGGGATGTTGGCAAGGAGGTCCACCGGCAACATAACTTCACGGCCAGCATCATCATATTAGCCGTGAAGCCAGTTGACCGGTTGGTGGTAGCTCGCATGGCCATACAAATAAAGGGTAAGATTAGTATTGGACCCATAAGGCTTGTTTTCCGTCAATGTGAATCCGCAGCTTGGCCAATATCTCCCGTTCATCCGTTCGACTTGGCCATTGGCACTTGGCTGCTAGGGGGTGGTCCGGGTCTTCGCCATTTGTAACAATTGGCACATCTCTTGAAATAATTGACTTTCAAAGTTGGTGCCCTGGTCAGTCAACACCTCTAGGGCACATCCTATGCGGCATATGAAATCTTCGACAAATGCTTGGGCGACCCGTTCGGCAGTCTGTTCAGGCAAGGCCATGAGCTCCACCCATTTCGTAGATTGGTTTATCATTACGAGGATGTACTTGTTGCCCTGAGCCGTCTCGGCGAGAGGCCCCAGGATATCCACATGCACACGTTCCATCGGTTCACCAGCCATATACTTGGTCATCGGGAAGCGAGCATGACGGTTGACTTTCTTGTGCCGATTGCACCGGTCGCACTGGCCAATATGGAGTCGCAAATCCAACCGCATGCCAACCCAGAAGTACCTTCTCAGGAACACATGGTATGTCTTCTCAGGACCCGGATGTTCGGTACACACATTGTCATTAGCGGTCTGCATCACCAGCTGTCGATGTTGCCTGGGGACTACAAGAAGAGGACGGCTGGTCCCGGGAGTCGGTCCTACCCACTGGTAATACAAAACTTCATCGACAACACTCAGCGAGTCCTTCAATCGCCAGAGATGTTTCACCATTGAGCTCTGTCCAAACAACGTAGCATCGTCCGGTGGCTCCCCTTGGAGCCAGCTGAGGAGTAGTAGGATATCGGGGTCTTGGGCCTGAGCCTCAGCCCAAGGGATGGGTAGTGACGGAACCAGGTCAGCATCGGTCACTTCCTCCACACTCTGAGCGACCTTCACATTGAGGGTCAATGGAATGACATCATCGACGGTAGCTTCAAAACGCTCCCAGCGGTCATGCATCCGTTGGCAATAATCACATCCCTGGCAGGGCAGGTGCCGCAACTCGACATTGGCTTCATAATAGGAACACTCAGGAGTCACAGATCGGCTCAAGCTGTCAGCATTCCCATGCTGCTTTCCGGGTCGATGAGCCAGCTGGAAATCAAACTGCGCAATGGCCTCTAGCCAGCGTGCTAGCTGACCCTCCAGGTTCTTGAAATGCATCAGCCAAGTCAAACTGTTATGGTCTGTCCGGACCAGGAAGGATCTGCCAAGAAGATAGAACCTGAATTGGTTCAGAAAGACCACCAATGACAACAACTCCTTTCGTGTGGTACAGTAGCGCCGCTGAGCAGCAGAGAGAGCCTGACTGGCATAGGCAATAGTTCGCTCTTGTCCGTCCTGTAGTTGTGACAGTTCTGCTCCGATGGCCACTGAGCTAGCATCGACATCCAGGACAAAGGTGCCAGTGGATTTAGGGTAGGCTAACACCGGTGCCGTAACCATCGCTTGCTGTAAGCGGTCCATAGCTCGCTGATGCACATCGGTCCAGTCCACCTTCCCACCAGAGGGCGTAGTCTTGACCAGGAAGTAGAGTGGGCTGCATATCTTAGCCATTTGAGGGATGAATTCCCGATGGTAGTTCACAAATCCAAGGAAAGTCTCCAGTTCAGTACGAGTGGACGGCCTTGGCCATTCCAGGACACTCTGAACCTTCGCATCGGAGATACTGATGGCACTCCGTCCAACTTTTCTCCCCAGGAAGTCAACTTCAGTTGTGAAGAGCTCACACTTACGGGGCTTGAATTTCAAGTTGTGAACTTGAAATCTCTTGAAGACCTCCTTCAAAGTCTGTAAATGTAGGTCAAAGGACTTTCCGAGCACTATTAGGTCGTCCAAATTTACCAAAACGTCCTGCCATAACATATTCCGCAGGACGAACGTCATGATACGTTGATACGTCGCAGGCGAGTTGCAGAGTCCCATAGCTAACCTCACATGTTCATAGAGTCCATACTTGGTTATGAAGGCAGTTTTATGGCGGTCATCAGGATGGATCAAGACCTGCCAATAGTACTGAAGAAGACGTTGTCGGCAAGGGCATCCAGGCACTCTTCAATCAGAGGCAACGGAAAACTGTCCTTCCTGGTGACCTTGTTCAAACCGCGTAAGTCCAGACAATACCGGTATTTCCCGTCCTTCTTCTTCACTATCACCGGTGCCGCCGCCCACTCAGAGGATAACGGCTGGATAATCCCACTATCCAACATGCTCTGGAGATGACGTTTCTCCTGATCCTGGAAGTCCAACGGGATTCGCCGGAGCCCGTGCTGAACCGACGCAGCATCCCCAGTGTCAATATGGTGCATGATCACCGCAAACTCCCCCAGATCAAAGTCATGTTGGGCAAATACTGACTGGTACTTCAAGAGCAAATCTCACAACTTCTCCTGTTCCCCTACCCCCTCCAAATTTGTCAAGCTCCTTTCATACAGGGCATTCAATACATCAGGAAGATTGGGGGAATGTGTCCCGATGGGGACACTGTCGTCGCTGTCAAGTGTACGGATGTCATAGGGCTCGATGCTGGGTTCAGATACAAAATCGACCACCTGAGCAACAGCCACCACAGCACCCGCAGGCACATGATTACTTTTCTCAGACAAATTCGCCACGAGCACTAAGGGACGACAGTAGGAATCCAACAATGTTGGCGGAAAAACCACACCAGCTGAGGTGGGTATCGGCTCTACCATTACCAGACTGCCCTCCGGAAAACATTCTGGAATGTCGCAGACCAATGGCGCACAGTAGAGACCAGGAATAGTGGTCTTCTCATTGACCACCACTGGGGCCACAATTCTTTTGGCTCCAGTAACTGAAGTAATGTATTTCGCTACAATAATGGAATCTCCAATTTGGAGATAACCCTGGCTAAAATTTAGCTGAGCCTCCACTTCGTGTAGGAAATCCAACCCAAGAATCAAAAAATCCCCAACTATAACATCCCAATGATACAAAGCATTTCCTATAGCAATTGGGACGGCATGGGCAATATGTGCCGACATTCCCATGGCATTCCCAACCCCTTGAACCTTGATACAATTTGTTTTCGAAACTGCTAGGTTAGCTTGTATACACAAATCATTACTGATCACGGTGGCCTGTGACCCCGTATCAATAATGGCAGAGACCCGCACTTTTCCCACCATGGCAGGGATTGTCATGGTAAGACCATGGGAGGATGGTGAGGGTCTTTGAGGAGTCGAGAAAGACCCCGAGGAAGATTGGTTCTCTGTTGGAGAAGGTACCGGTGCTGTTGAATATACAGCTGAGCAACCGGTGTCAATAGAATCTGGTGGTTTTCGGTCAGGGCGAGGCGGGTCGGTAGTATGACCGTTTACTACCGCCCGTCCGCATTTGGGGACTTTTGATCCGGACAATCGGCCCAGGCTTATCACACAGATAGCAACGGTCATGCAATGGCGTTCGCCGATTTGGTGACTTATTTGGTGAACCGTTACGGTTACCAGATCGGATACCAGTGAACCGGGGCGACAAATCGCGAGGAAAGCATTGGATGGCTACTGAGGCAGTTCTCGCTGAATGTCGAGGCAGGGGACTGACAGGTCCGGTTGACATATGACGTACACCCACGTCATCTTCCTGGAACATCACATGTCGCCCTCGCACTGTAGATGACCTTCCAATCAGCTTATTCAGAACGGCTTCTTCTTTGACTGCCACCAGGGCATCTGCAACTGTTGTAGGCCGCAATCTGGCAGCATCCCTTGCAGCATTGCTATCACGTACTCCCTTGAGGAAGGCTTCCGTGGCAAACTTGTTCCGGTTTGCCTCGTCAATACCCTCATAAGCGATGGCTTTCTGGACCCGATCTGCGAAGTCTTCCAGTCCTTCATCTGCACGTTGGCGAATGTCATAAATCTCTCCTCGGATCACATCAGGGCGGTCTGGTGCACCGAATCTCTTCTTAAATTGTCTTTTCAACAATTGATAATTATTGGTGATACCCTCTGGTAGTAGGGCCATTATGTGATCCACAGCCTTACCAGAAAGGAATGCCTTAAATTGGTCCAACCGGTCAGCATCGCTCCAATGATAACGATTAGCCATCCCCTCAAATTGGTAAATAAAAGATTCATACTTCCCATCAAGTCCATTGAAGTCCGGAAGACGGGGCCGGGGTAGTTCAGGCCCTCGTCTGTTCGCATGACGTCGGTTACCACGGCTACTTGCTGCCTGGTCGTCATAGTCATCGTCACTTTCAATTGACGGATGCTCATTTTTTGGAGTTGATTGAAACAAACTTCTCTTTGGAGCAGATGATTGAGACCAATTTTCCCTCTTCTCTGGTGGTGGCCTACTGGCCGTAGAGTAATCATCAGGGCTTTGGAGTCGGAGTCGGAGTCGGGAGTCGGGAGTCGTGGAGTCGGAGGTTTTTGGGTGGAGTCGGAGCCGGAGTCGAACTTTGATTTTCAGGTGGAGTCGGAGTCGGAGTCGAAAATTAAAGTGGTGACTCCTGACTCCTAAAAATAATTAATATAGTTTACAAAAACACAGTTTCAAAAATGTTAAATGAAGTCCACATTTTACTTAAAACTTCCTAAGCAAGTATTAATGTAAAAAATCCTAAAAACTTTGTAGAATGACTTTTTCTTCTCTGCTAATCATCTAATAATAATGTGCAAAAATACCGATAAGCGGAGTCGGGAGTCGGAGTCGGAGTCGGAATTCAGTAGACCGTCGGAGTCAGAGTCGCTTTTCAGAAAGTCAAAGGAGTCGGGAGTCGGAGTCGGTTCAACTATCACCCGACTCCAAAGCCCTGGTGGTGATATAGGCTATTGAAAAAAAGTGTGCACAAAAATGTGAAAAAAGTGTCATTTTCCTCATTTTTGCCATTGAAGCCACTAATTAAAGCTGTTGTTATTTATCATGGTCAAATTATATATTTTAATGTTTACCTATAGATTAAAGGTACATTGAATACTGCAAGTTGCTTTAAAATGTGATAAATGGTCGAGTTACAAGGTTTTGCTCATAAGAAAGTGAAAGTGCAAAACCTTGTAAGTCAACATTTTCAATCATATCTGATGTGACATCAATGCTAGGGGTCAACGACCTCTGACAAAAAAATATGCTAAAACAGGGTGTCACTTTCTATAAATCAAGTTGAGCCTAACTCACATATTGATAAACATTACCATAAAAAAAGATCGGTGATAGTTTTTTCCAATTTCTGAAAAATGGCTTTTTTTTACATACGAGGTTTTGCACTTTCACCATCGATATGAGACTTAAAAGGACTCCAATTGATAACCCTTCCATTGATACATTACAAACCAACCTTTCAACATATAATAGGATACTGAAAAGCAGCATCAGATCTGCAAAGCTCCAGTACTATAGTGATACTTTCAGGAAATTTAAGAAGGATATGAAAAGTACATGGGTTACAATTAAACAACTTATAAATAAAACAAAAAATAAGAAGATGCTACCTAAATTCTTTAATATCGATGGAGAAGATATATCTGATCCCCAACAAATAGCTAACAAGTTCAATCATTATTTTAACGATCTAGGCCCTGCCCTAGCAAGACAAATCAAGCTGCAGAACAGAAATATTACATTTAGGAATTTTATTCCACATTTGATAAATCATCAAACATTTAAGTTCAAGGAAATATCTGAGGAACATATTTCCCATATTCACTCTAAACTGACCAAAACAAATTCTGAACATTTCAAATGTTTAATGTTTAGGTTCTGCATGGATGTTGCTTTCAAATGTTGTCAATGACAACACCATGTTCAATATGAAGACATGACGTTTACAGACTAAATGGGTTGTTGAGCATTCTAAACAACATGTATATATCACTTAAACAAATTGGTAGCTTTGCTAAACATTTGTGGAATCAGAATTGGAATATTCGGAGCTTCTAAACACATTTTGTAGAATTGTGGATATCTACATGATCTTTTGTATAGACTAAACAAGTTCTTCTTCTTCTTCTTCGTGTTTACTCAGACAACATCATGGGGTTGATGACTGGGTCCGAGGATTGATGAGTAGTTGTTACGTCTAAAAACTCTCGTAGTGCGGCTAAAATCCAAGGTGCGGGTTTATATACAGTTGGTGCGCTGGTATTTACAGAGTCTATTTTTGAAGCTGTCTATTGTTGAGGCTGTTGTGATGTTGTCTGGGAGCTTGTTCCATTCTCTGATGGTTCTTGGAATGAAGGAGTCTCTTATGTAGCTTTTGCTGGTGTCCGGGATTTGGAAGCTTTTGGTGTTGAGATGTCTTGACTGTCTATTTATCGGGATGAATTTTTCAGCGAGATTTGGTGTGTCGACATGGTTGTTGGTAATCTTGTACATCATAGTGAGACGGGCATGTTGTCTCCGTTCCTGGAGAGGTGGCCATTTCAGCTCCTGCAACATGCTGCTCACAGAACTTCTATTGTGATACCTATTTGTGACATATCTGGCTGCTCTACGCTGAATCATTTCAATTCTATTGATGTCTTTCTTGATTGTGTTGTCCCATACGCATGGGCTATATTCTAGGAGTGGTCTCACAATTGCTTTGTAGGCTCAATCCTTGATTGTAGAGTTGCTTATCTGTAGATTTCTCTTCAAGAAGCCCAGGGACCTGCTTGCCTTGATGATGATGTTGTCTATGTGGGTTGTCCATTTGAAGTCATTTGAGATGTTGAGGCCCAGGTATTTTGCCAGTGGAGTATTTTCCAGGAGATGGCCATGTAGGACGTATGGATGGATGATGGTGCGACGACTCTTTGTGATTGACATGACTTGACACTTCTGGGGTGAAACTCCATAAGCCATTTGGTTTCCCATGCTTCTAACTTCTTGATGTCTTGTTGGAGAGCTTCAGCGTCTTTGGTGTTCTTGATAGTGAGATAGGCAATTGTATCATCTGCGAATAATCTGACTGTTGATGAGAGGTTTTCGGCTATATCATTGATGTAGTAGAGAAACAGCGGGGGTCCTAATACTGATCCTTGTGGAACGCCTGAAGTTACTGGTACTTGGCTCGATCTTTCTCCTTCGATGACAACACTTTGCTTTCTATCACTTAGAAATTCGCTTATCCATCTAGATGTCTTCCCTCTAATTCCATAGTGCTCCAAGTTGTTGAACTGGGTAACTTGATGGCAGTGCCACCTAACTTTATTATTGGAAGACAGTTGCTGTGGCTCCACCTGACAGACACTAATAGTGGCCTTGAATCCTTGCTTTGGTGCTACTGGAATTTTATTCAGGTAACCACTTAAAGACAAACAAGTATTGCTATTTTTGACCATGTCCATCATATGGCTATATAACTGGTTCATCGTGCTGACAGTATATCAATGGTCCAGGTAACAATGGCAGTGCAATGGCACATTATAGACCATCCAGACCAGAATGGTTTCATATTTCACTACAATATCATATCACTCAGTCTGTGAATGCTGAGTGGATTTGATTTGGTATTCTTGGAGTATAGTTATAAATAATAAATAATAGTTTATTTGCCTTCAAAAATGAAGAGATACATAAACAATGAAGAACACAATAATAAATACAGTAAAATCATATCATAAAATCACGAATAAAATCATTAAGTCAAGTCAGAGTTAAAAGCAAATCAGAAAGCAGATAAAAGCAGTTTAGTCATATACTGGTCATTATCATTAAAATCAACAAATAGTAGTTTACTCTTAATCATTTTTTGCATCTCCGGAAGTAGATCAGAGTCTAGAAATTGGGATATCCCATGACATGGGATTGATTACATAAAAAGCTGATACTTCTGATTTAGTGGCTGGTTGTTTTTATGGTGCGGATTGCTGTAATTCAATTGAAACAATTAAGTCAGTCAATTGAATATGTCAAATGATGTGTTGAGTTGCCACCAGCCAGGGTATTCCGTACTCATTTTCATTATAAATTGGACAATTTTGAAGTAGTTTACTCTCAAAGTAGAAACATGATTTCCGGAGTAGGACTAGTTAGAGTAGATGCAATCAAACTTACGCGATCTTTGATCAAATGATCGATTCCAGGCATCAATGCCATCACTAATCACTTCACAAAAGAATGTATTTTGTAATTGTATTTAGAATAGAATAATAAATGTTGTTGATATTTTAGTAAAAGTTTTAACGCAAAAGAGTTGAATTATGTACCCAATTTAATTAATTGTAATCCAAAAAGTTGTTTGTTTTGATGTGTGAAGTTTCCCCTGATTGATCAGTAAAGTTTTTACAAAATGGTATTTATTTCAATTTTGTAATTTGTAAATGTTAAGTGTCAAAATATGATTTACAAAAAAGAAACAGTCATCGATTTAGCTAGTCATTATAATAAAACGCTTTCAAGTACAGAATATTTGTCAATGCTACTTATTGGGAAGTTAAATTGCTACATTTTTTTAGGCACTATCATTAGATATGGCATGTAGGTAGGTAAACTATTGGACAGGAGGTGTTATACAATTATGATGAATTGTGTCTTTTGCATGAGAATATAATTTATAAAATGCTGAATTAATTTTTCATAATTATGACAGATCGTAACTAATGAGAAAGTGGGATTATTTGGAAATATACTTTTGGTATGGTATGTAAAGCATAGAACTGCTGCTTGTACAGTCACTATCGATGTATAGATAAAAGTATGGAATAGCTTTTTTTCACATGATATAAACTTTTATTGAAGATGTACGCATTTGTTTACAGCCTAAACATTTACTTTTTGTACGCACTTTTAAATGCGCTCAAAGCGGGAATTTTGTACGCACATTAGTTGTTGAGATTTTGTTTAAGTTGTCAACATTTAGTAGTTTAGGCATTAGACACTTGGTTGTTTAGACTATGCACCTAATTGTTTAGGTATTGTTTAGTGTTCTGAACAAATAAAACAGGGCTTTGGAGTCGGAGTCAGAGTCGTGGAGTCGGAGGTTTTTGGGTGGAGTCGGAGTCGAACTTTGATTTTCAGGTGGAGTCGGAGTCGAAAATTAAAGTGGTGACTCCTGACTTCTAAAAATAATTAATATAGTTTACAAAAACACAGTTTCAAAAATGTTAAATGAACTCCACATTTTACTTAAAACTTCCTAAGCAAGTATTCATATAAAAAATCCTATGAAATTTTGTAGAATGACTTTTTCTTCTTTGTTAATCATGTAATATTAATGTGCAAAAATACCGATAAGCGGAGTCGGGAGTCGGAGTCGGAGTCGGAATTCAGGAGACCTAAGGAGTCGGAGTCGGAGTCAGAGTCGCTTTTCAGAAAGTCAAAGGAGTCGGGAGTCGGAGTCGGTTCACTTATCACCCGACTCCAAAGCCCTGGTGATCATCAGCCTTTACAGCTCCTCCCTTCACACTTGTCACGTCGGCCAGTGGGGGGCTGGCAGTGGAAGAATCTCTCCAAGGCTTAGGATGCTGAGAAAGTTCTTGCTGAGTTCTCTGATTTGGGATACTGTATGTCCCATCAGCCATTGACGTACTTGGGTTAGCATGGCCGAGTCCGGCAGGAATCTTTGGATGGGAGTAATCGGCCATTCCATGAGTCTGGTCAGTCCGTCACAACGAATCAACCGTTGTCTTCGGAGGCATTGATGGATATGGGTATAACGTGGTTGTCTGTCTCACTGTACCACTGCCTGGGCTGACATATACCCATCCCTCAAGGGGAGGCAAACCATGACAAACAACTGGAGTTACTGGTGCGCCCGCATAGTGAGCATGCAGGCATCATTGGCTGACTCTTGGCGTAATGAAGATCTGGTGGATCCGGCGCAGGTATCCTTGGCTCACCCTTTGCAAAATGGATATGCTGAGGCGGTCGACCCACTGTCGTCTGAGTCCTAATCCCTGGACGCGATGCCTGTGTGTGCAATCGGTGAGATGACTGCGGTGGAGGATGGACTGGTCGTGGCGCTGCCATGTACCGCACCTTTGGTTCTTTCACCACAGATCCAAGGATTTCACTGGACTTTGGCTGCATGAAGGACTGCCCTGGAGCCAGGGAACGTCGTTCCGTTTTTACGGCAGTAGAGGTGAGTGGCCCAGTGTTAACCACAACATGACGACCAAGATCCTTTTTCGTCGATACCGGCTGCATTCCACGTCCACCTTCCGTTGTCGCCATTTGGGTATACACATGTGAAGGGGCGAGTCTGCAGGTGTCCGTTGCTGCTGGTCTTGCACCTGAATACACATGGAGGCTGTTATTCAGATTCCCTTGAGGGACATGTGATGTGGATGCCGAAAGTCTGTTAGAGGAGGAAGCAGGCACCTTGGGAAAGGATTGGGTCCTTACTGAAGCTTCATTCCCCGTGACATGTTGGTGACTCACTCTTGGTCGGTCTTGAGATAATGGCGCGACCTTCACCGGTGGGGCAAAAGGGGTCATGCCTAGGGTGTCCCAAAAAAAGTGAAAGTCCGAAATTCATTGGGGCTAACCTCTAATTGTGTTCTATAGCCCCTCTCTGACTCCCATGTAAAATTTCAGCTCATTTGAAGGTGTTTTAGATGTTGCTCAAGAGCCCCAAAGATAGATAGGGGTTTAACATTGAATTTTCATGCGAAAATGACTATTTTAGCCAACAGCTCACAAATTATCAGTTTCAATCCACCCAAACACATGGACAGTTGATACAAAGATGTATAAATTATTCTGCACACTGTGGTACCAATTTCATATCTGTACCTCACTTCGTTCTTGTGTTATTGGCAAATATATACTATTTTACATGAAAAATTGACGTCAAGACAAAGCACCTTTCTTAATGAAGATTAATTGCAGTCTAATTTTGAATTTAAACATGGGACAATCACATATTGGTTCCATAGTGTGACAGAGACACAAAAACATCAACCAATGTCTTACAATCTGTTTCAGACTATTGAAACAATCTAAGAAGTTTTCTTTAAATCACAGAAAATCGCGTAAATAAGTATTTCCCATATATGTAGATTTTCTCAATACCCAAGCAAGTTATAAATATAAAATTGGTACCAAAATGTGCAGAATGATTTATACACCTTTGTATCAACTATCATTGTGTTTGGGTGGACTGAAACCGATGATTTGTGAGCTATTGGCTAAAATAGCCATTTTCGCATGAAAATTCAATGTTAAACTCCTATCTATCTTTGGGGCTCTTGAGCAACATCTAAAACACCTTCAAATGAGCTGAAATTTTACATGGGAGTCAGAGAGGGGCTATAGAACACATTTAGAGGTTAGCCCCAATGAATTCCAGACTTTCACTTTTTTTGGGACACCCTAGTCATGCCGCAGGCAGATGGAGGTGGTCCTTCATTTGGGGTGTGCTTCCCAGTGGTTGACTGATCCAACACAGGTGTTGGCCCACCGCCCATTCTCACTAGAGACGTTCTTGGTGGCACTGCAGCGTCACTCATCGATGTCATCACATTATCCCGGAGGGACATCCCCATGGAATCCCAATTCATTTCCGCTGAACCTTCATCTGTCCCCTCAGATGCATTGTCAACTCCCTCTGCGTCCTGCTCCGGATCTCTGTCCGCCCACTGTAGTTTCTGCACAACACCAGCTGGTACAACAGAATTTGGCGGTTCGCTGGCCCGCAGATATTTCTGGAAATTCATCCATTCCTCCTCTGTCCCTTGGGGCAGCGGTCTGTAAATCCGGTCCGGTGGGAGAGAGTTAAGGATGTTTCCAAATACAGCTTCATGGGATGGTTGTACCGGGGGCACAGACTTATCCACTTGCAGATCCTCTGGATGGATTTCATCACACTGCTCTTCTTCTTCACGCCGTTCTTCAACCACCTCCTCCATGTGAGGTCCTGCAGGAACATCAGATGCCAGGGTAATACCAGCATGGGATCCGGTCTGTAGTCGACTTGCGCATTCATCAATGTAACGTTCTAGATGTTCACGCTGGGATCGGGCAGAAGGCAATTCCGGAGAGCGGGTGCTCCGTTTCGACCTTCGTGAACCGGTCGAACTTGGTGTCCCACTGCGGCTGCGATAAAGAGAAAGTTCAGCCAGCTGCTCAGACACTCTCTCCAGAGTCCCTTGTACATGTTTCATTTCCTGTCGACTGGACTCCAGCTTCCTGTCCAGCTCTTGAAACTGTTGCTGCTGCCTGCCTTGGACACCATGGATAATGTTCTCAATGTCTGCTCGGTGTCGCAGGACATATTCCTCTGTGTCATTGGCACGTCGCAACAATCGAGCTTCCAATTTCTTGTTTCGCGACTTGTGGGAACTGCCAGTGGACACATTATCATCAGAGGAACTCTCCGCCGCTTCCGATGGAACTTCCACAACAGAGTCCTGATATCTTGAGAATGATGACGCTATCTTTGTATCTGTCGACAAGGAAGGCCCAATTCCTGGAATATTCATACTGTCCTTGGAAGGCAGTTCACTCATGGACTTCTCATCATGTCCGCCCACAGCACCCTGCACATCCGTATTGACGGTCACATCTTCGGTGGCTCCGCCGGCGTCACTGGACTGTGGCTTCCCATCTTCTGCGTCCCTGTCCGGTCCAACGGGCACTCCTGAACCAGAAGTCGGGCTCCCACTCACAACCGTAGAGGCATTTGGCGTTGAATCATCTTTACCAAAACATATGACACCACTGTCCAATAGCCAGCACCAATGGTCCCCCAGTTTCACCCGATCCGCTAACACAGCCAAAGTCAACTCCGGATTGACCTCGCGTTCGCGTAGGATTTGGGCAGCTCGGGCCTCGCCAACTTTTGGCAAAGTCGTAGGTGGCAGTCCGTATATCAATGGGGAATGACATACTGGATAGCCAATGGTTGTGCATTCACAATAAGTAACAAAATTACAAAATTATACCAGGCCTCCTCCCCCCTTTAAATTGCGATTTAATAACAGGTATTGAAATGAGAATTTAACAAGATTGAAAGGCCACCAAAATATTTGGGGCCCTGACAACCAGGAATCCACAGAACAATACGCACAAGTCAGTTAAACAACTGTCAAACTAAGAAAATAATAAATATCAACAATCAAGCTGAGGCTAATTAATTGTCAATGAAACAAATTTGCAGGGCCACCAGAACCAAAAAGAGCCCGGGGCCACAGACAAACAAGTTACACAAACGTGTGTCAAATAACCTAACAATGTGTCAACACAAGTTCTTTTAAAAAAAATTAATAAAGTGATCAGCAGAAGACCTGGGGTTCACAAACTTTAATTAATTGGTGATTCTCCAACACGGAACAAAGACAAGCAGCCGAGGTAACAAAGATTGAATGGCCACCGCACTATTTAAGTCCGGGGCCGAGCCAACCAAGAACCGTCGCGAAGTCTTGACAATGTTCAAATTGGAGACAAAATGTAAAAAAAGAACAAATTTGAAAGGCCACCTGAACCACATAGTGTGAGCTCCAGGAGTCTACTGGTTGACAGAGACAATCATAGACTACTAGTCACACTTACAGACTAAATAGTCAGTCCTCAATTAAACAGCTTCCCAAATATATTCTTATCACTGCAGTTGAGGGAGCTCAGCTAGCCAAGGATATGGCTATCACAATTTCAATAATTCAATGACCAGTTATACTGGGATTTCAAGATGCTAGTTTGTATATGGTAAGAATGACAAACAATATAGTTACGGTTCACAGATAGACTAAAAGGATAGAATGATTTATTGAAGATGACAGTGGGTTATATAGTGAAATGTACAAACAGGTAATTGGTGGATGGCAATAGCCAATCAGAATACAGTATTAAACAATGGGGCATTGCCCCTATGCATTGTATACACAGTATGTGGGTTCAGTGATTCTGGACTCCAGGTTTCATAACCAGAAAGGTGCTAATTGGTAAAGTGCAATTAACTTCCCTTAGATAATTGTTACTAGCTTTTATCCCCCCAATTCATCTTAATTCCCAATAGACAGAATGCTGGATCACAGAGAATTGTCAGATGCCTTGGTTTGGCAAGGCCTTTGTGTTGGGGCTTATAGATAGGCCCAGCATGATAAATGGTACAACAATATAGAGGATTAAAATTAGGGCCCTTTGTGTAACTTGCTGTCACAAAGGGCAAGCCATATGTGAATGGACTTTAATTATATGGTATCTTAAATGTGGACAATTCTCTGGACTGGCAAACTTGTATAATGCATTAAATGCATAGAAATTACTCTTGGCCAAAATGTAGCAACTTAAATGTAGAAAAGATATATTACCCAACTTTTGGATCCAAGCCTCACTGATCAAGGTAAATACATAGAAGTGCTGTAGGGAAGCTCTAAGAAATAGATCTAAGGAATATATATAAAATGGTATTCATAATTGCATGTATGCTTTTACATTGGTTATACCGTGCCCCAGCTGTGTGATACTTGTTAGTACACAGCTTTGGGTTCTACCAAAAGTTATCAAAAATGAGTAAAAGATGCAATTAATTAACTAAACAATGCTTGCTCTCCCAAGGATTAAAGGCCGGTGTGTTACAAAAGACTCACACCAAACATACCAAGTATACGACATTGGCCTTTAACCAGCAAAATTTAAATACAATGATAAAATGACAATTGTGTAACTGATAAAATGCGTTGGCCGACAATAGGCTTAATAAAAGGCTTAATCTTTTGTTACACAATGATAGGGCTTCAAAAGCCATTATCAGTAATGCCCATTGGCACCCTAGTTGGTGGACAATGGACAGTAATCCTCAGTAATCTAGAGTAAGATCATTTCTATACATCAATGGCATGACAATCTGTCATGGTACACAAAAGATGATGCGTAATTGCACCATGGCTTATTTGTAATACAATTCAATACAATTTAATCTAATTTGTTATACAATATAATACAAGTAATTCTACACACATATTTGAGCTTCCCTTAGACAGCGTGAACCATAAAAAAAATTTTGATGTTTTATGCACACACATGGACATGACATAACATAAACGTAAATGACAAACAAAATGACAGATAACACGCACTGGTACATCGACTTACAGATAACATATAAACATCAAACATATAGACACAGAAAATGACACATATTAACACATGATGGCGTTGCTAGTTTGGTTTTTTAGATACCAGACCGCCATCCTACCAATTAAAGGAAATATGATGACTATAACGTAGGTTTAAGGTGACTAAGCTTAGGACGTCTACGTTAATCTATTTCCTAAAATTGTGATGATAATTACTATGTGTAGCGCCGGGGACTAAATTGGGGGTGAAGTTTCTCAGCCTACAACTTCGGACTTCCCAATTAACCTGGTGCTCACAAATGAATATTTCTAATTATCTAATTTACTTAGTGAGGTGACTAAACTTGGGCTTGAAGCGCCGACCCAGCTAAATGGCTCCAAGTTGGCCTTCCTAAGATTTACTAAAATACAGTGAACTGATATAAAAAATGTTGTGATGAATGGGTGCCCTCGACCTAGGCAAAGCCCCTTTAAATATATGTGTCATTAAAATGAGAAAAAAAAAATAAATAAAACTCATAAGTTTTGGAGAAAAAGTTGAAAAACGCCTAGAATCTCATGCGCAAGTTAACTCAGGAACTTGCTTGAGCATGTTAAATTGTAATCCATGACTTCAGTCTATAAAAACCTATTGTAGGAAAATTTGACTGTTAAAAACCTACCAGGAAAATTAGACTGAGAACTGTTTTGATATGACATAAGTTGTAAAATTAACAATTGACATTAAAAGTAAAATGGTGATATTATACAATGTGAATAGTGCTTTGTTGTCATTTTAAACTACGTCCCCTCATCGTGGTTCCCTGTTCTAGTTTTAGATTGTGTTTTCAGGTACGTCCACGTGGAGGTTCGCTTAAAATGACCTAGTTAAATTTAACAACGTTTGGTGATGTTACAAAATGTTGACATTAATACAATGCGACCCAATAAAATATAAATGGTTGATAAATGTATTGCAATACAAATGTTTGATCACCGTAGATATAACCTTGTCGTGCCATTTTGTTTATAGTGATAATCTTCAATGGTTTTGAAGAAAACAATAAAATTGGTACAAATGGCATCCTGTTATACTTATATACTAATTCGGGCAATATGGAGTAAACTTCCTTAAACGAAACCCGCGGCGAAAAGGTAGAAGTAAGCTCCTTTACCCTAGTTTGTTGTGTTAATTACGTTAGTGGAAAATATTTGTTCTATTAAAGTTTACACAATAATAAGCTTATATTAAGTGACACAATAATGAGTAGATATTAATTCATAATTGATGTTGGTGGTAACTTTGCATGGTATGCTGTTTAACAGTGCAGACTTGATTGAAATTGTCACCTTCTTGTAAAAAAAACCTTTGTTTATAAGGAAAAATGCACTTTGAGGTGATAATAAATTGTGTTTACGAGCCCAAAAAACCTCTTCGAGGAAAAGAGCTCACAACTGTTAAAATATTTGTTGCGGAAGCAAGAAAATTATACTGATAGATAGCTAAGAATGTATACTATTGAGGTAAATTAGTTGTAAACCTTCGCTAATGATTTTAGATGAGATATAAGAATTATTGTTTTGGGTCTTAAAATTTGCGACGAATGTTTACATTTGACATTTTGTAAACAATAAAAATGCTGCGTCATGGTAGATCAAAGGGTTTGGCGCGTGGGTGGGCCTGGTTGTTACGTAATCTTACTTAATAGGCAATCAAGCCCAGAGAGGTCACTGGGGCATTTTGAGTGCAAAAGATCCAATGTATTAGAAGACATAGAATAAAATTTGACATGAAAGTCGCACAGTATCGTCTTGAAACTGGCTTGTCGACTTGAATTGTGGGGTAAAACCTGGTTTTACGTCCCGAAATTATGCATTGAATGCTAGACAATTAATGACTGCGTACGGCTTATGTATTCAATGATTTTAAGGTGAGTTTCTTTGCGTTACAAAGAAAAGCGATGACATAATGTCATAAAAAAAAAATTTTGTGCATGCTAAGATGCATATGTAGATCTCAGCTGCTCTATTAGGAAGCACCTAAACTGAGTCTAGTTACATATAATAATACAATAATACAATGAATGATACGCTGAATGACATAAGTGAGACGCATTTAGATACCCTTGCCCTTGAAATACTCGAAGGTAGAAAACATATATTATGAATGATTTAATCTGCAGAATGATAATTACTTTCAATTAAATGACAATGTTTCAGCAGCAAAATGTTTGTCACAGCCAGGTTTGGTTGGGACATGAAATGGTCGTTTAAATGTGGCTGATAAGACGTCTCTCGTCAGACCTAGGGGCATCGTTCTCAGGATGTTAACCTGTACATCACAAGTGTTAACTTAAAATTGGCTAACTTCAGCGACTTTGTTGACAGTCGATGTGCTCCATGGTGGTCCTGCAATCAGTGGGTAGGGGGATAGATGGATATAAGTTATTTTTGGGTCGCCTGATGGGTTGGTGGTTGGTTGGTTCTACTTGCTGAGCACCACTTGGTTGATGGTTCTCTGTGAGAGCTAGGTTCTCAGAGAGAGGATGGTTCTCGGGTGCTTGTTGTGCCATTGCCCTTTTATATTTTGATGTTAACCTTGCCACCAGGTGGCGTCCTTTTAATGCAACAACAGCCAAGAAGAACCACAGGCATACAATTAAACTAACATTTATGAAGGATAAATGATTGTTAATGTGGCCAATGTGAGATGTTTGCTTGACCACGTGGGCAGAATTTAAATGTGATAATTCGGTGAAGATGGGTCCTGAAGCTGTGTCAGGGACTATTTGGGGAAGGGCTAATTCCACGGTCTTGTCAGTGTATCTATATTTAAAGTTAAAATGGGATGTTACATTGACCGTGGGCATGATATAACGTCTCTTCATATATAGATGACCAATACAGGCCACTGTCCATCCATCACCAATAATTTGACAGTCTTTGAGACATGTCACGTTGTACGTACCTAGGGGCAAATGTATATGGGATTCTGGTTTCCCAGCACACCTGATAATTAAATTTATCCCTAGGGAGACTACAGCGTATTGGTTGGTTGCAAGAGTGCTGACGAGTGGCTTGTCTTTTAGACTTCTAATTTCCACTTTGCAGCCAGTAGTCAATTGTGGTCTGTTTGTTAGCAGACCTCTAATGCACTTCATTCTGGTAATTTGAAATTCAATATCTGAATTGCACAGAGTAGGCCGGAAGCCGGTACAGGCCGTCGGCTGGAAAATATTGCCAGAAATAGTGTCTAATGCATAAGTTTTATCGACTACTACTGTGACATGATAATTAGACTGATTGAGGGGTACACCACAGGAAACAACATTAAACAGAAGATATGGCCGAGAGGCAACAAGAGGAATGACAATTTGATAAATCAGCTTGTCAGCCTCAGTTAAAATGGCATTTACACTCAGAAAACGATGCAACCATTGTAATGGACCTCCCACCTGGAATTTCTTTTGTGCATGAGACAGGATCTCGTTGAGTTGGTCCTCGTTGAGCAGATCTCTGGTGAGCCGACCTAGTTGGAGTTCGGTCCTCTGGCGATGAAATGACTCGACTTGGGATTGATACTGCTCGGCGGCCAGTTCGAGCACAGCAATGTATCTGTCCAAGTCAGTGATGATTTCTATTAGTGAGATTCGATGGGTGTTTTCGTTGATGGCGCTTGATAGCTGGAGAATTGCCGAATTTAATGCCATGACCTGTTGGTCCATTTGCTGTTGCTTCACAGCTAGTTTAGAAATAAATGCTCTCGTCTGGTTCACGACTGAGGCAAGATTATTGTGTGCATGGCTTATGGCATTTTGGTGCGTGGCAATCTCCAGCATGGCATTGTTGAATCGATCGAGTTGGGCATTGGTGGCCACGCCGAACAGGCCGTGGAGGATCGTGCCTCCGAGGTCAATGAGACCTCGTCGATTCCTGGGGCTGTGGCGTGAAGTGGGCATGAGACCAAGCATCGATGCTAGGTGGTCTCTTCTAATAGCTTGGGTCTCAAGATCTATCGAAAGACCTTTCTTCTCGAGAGACTTGATGGAGTCCATCGTGTTTGATAATGTGGTGACTTGTTGGGCGAGGTGTCGAGGGTAGGTCGGGGGGTCGAGGGTCACGAAGACATCCCAGGTTGCTATAATTTGCCTAAGTTCTTCCCCTCCTGTAATGCTTATCCCATCGGGCAGGAGCGTCACCTCGACTGCATCTGTTGAGAGCGAAGAAGCATTTATCCAATCGATAACAAAGGCAAATAACAGCAGTACATACCTGGGTGTCATGGTTATTGAGTCGATGATGATTTGATGAAGGCCTTCAGGCTAGCGATGGCTTCGAGGCGAGCACGCTTCTGCTCTGAAGGTGATGGTCCACGGACTTCCGGCTGTTCCCTCTTTGACGACCGAGTGAAGTAGGGGCGAGCACGTTTGATGTCCGGGGGATGATAAGGCTGTGGATTCACAGGAGGCTGAGCGGGGGCCAAGCTGCGTCGGGGAGGCTGCCGATGCAGTCGTTTGGCCGATGGAGGCTTTGGCGGAGGAGGCCCGGGGTTCTTCCGAGGGGGGCGAGGTGGCTCGGGGGCAGGAGGAGGTTGCAGCTGTTGGGGCTGGTGCTCTCTCTTCTGCTGTTGAAGTCGCCGGTGTCTGTCTGCCAGTAAGTGCCTTGGTGTAGGTGCTGTTGTAGTCCGGGGTGAGTTGGGAGTAATCGCAGGTGTAGTCCGAGCAGGCTGGTGGTCAGCTGCTAAGTGACCATCTAGAGGCATGTGGTCACTTTTGTTGCCCGGGGGGAAGCTGGACGCTTGATTGCGTGGCGCCGACCGATGGGGGGTGGCTTGTGCACGTGAGCGTGGCTTCGATCCCTGCGATCCTCGTGATTTGTCGTGGCAGGCGTGATTTGCTGGTTGGAGGGACCCGGCTGTTGTGGGTCTGGAACCACGTGGAGACCGATGGTCTTGGTTGATTTGTGAGGATTCCTGATGGGTCTTGGGTTGTGCTCGTCCCAGCAGATGTTGGGGTCAACCAATTTGACCTTGTTCCTGTTTAGTGTTCTCTGCTTTCCGGACTGTTGGTGCACAACCCAAATGACCTTCCCTCTGACCTTGGTTACAGTCCAGTGTGGGTCCCACCTGGACGTCAGGCTGAGTGGCTCGGTGGCTAAGACGACACAAGAGTCACCTGGCTTGATGATCCCTGCATTTGCTTGTTGGTCCAGTCGCCGCCGATTCCACTGCCTGGCGTCCTTCGTCAGTCCTGCTGCCGTCCGGAGGGCGTCCGACAAGTGCTGGAGGCGTTGATCCAATGGCTGCTCAGCTGGCAATAAACGACTGAGGGGCAGTCTGGCTCTTCTGCCAATATGTAGGAAATATGGCGTATGGCCTGTTACATCACTAACTGAATTGTTGTAAGCTAATAAAGCCATACCCAAATATTGCTGCCAGTCTCCTCTGCTGTTGTTGATGAGGGCCGTGATGATGCGTTTGAGCGTACCATTGAATCTCTCGCACTTGCCATTTGCCTGCGGATTATAGGGTGTAGTTCTTCGGTGTTCGATTCCCACGTCAGCCAGATATTCGGTCAAGGCCCTCGCATTGAACTCCAGTCCTCGATCCGTGAGGATAACGTCACAGAAGCCATGTCGACTGAAGTAATGGTGACTTAGGGCTTCCCAGACGGCTTGGCTTGACTTCGATGCGAGGGGAAAGGCTTCGGCCCAGCCGGTGCAATGGTCAATGATGGTCAGGATGTATGTGTTGCCCGAGGGAGTCTCCACGAGTGGGCCAATCAAATCTGCAGCCAAAAATTGCATTGGAGCCTTCGGAAGAGGCATTTGGCCATATGGAGCTTTGACTGGCTGTCTGTTGTGGACTACGCAATGAGGGCATTGCTTGATAAACTGGGACACTTGGCGTTTCATGCCTGACCATACAAATGCTTCTTTGATTCTCAGCATTGTCTTCCGCACCGACATGTGACCGACTTCCTGGTGAGCCTTAGAAATGACTTCCGTCTGGTGACGTGGTGGTAAGACGAGCCTGGGATGTTCAGGGGCGTATCTGTAGGGAGGTGTGGTGGAGTAGAGGAGACCATTGATGATTTCGTAGTTATCGTCGTCATCGTCCTCCTCTTTGTCCTTCCATTCAGGCAGGGCCCTTTGATCCGCGGCTACTTGTCGTAGATCGAGGCCATAAGACTGGGCTTCGGCATGAAGCTCGTTGTCAATGGGGGGAATTTTGTCGCCGAGTTGCCAAAATCCGACGTCGAAGGTGGCCACAGTGTCATGTTGTCTGATTCTCGAGAGCATATCAGCTCGGACGTTGAGTTTGCCCTTGTGGTATTCCACTTTACAACCATATTCCGACAAGAGTACAGCCCATCTCTGTATCTTGGTATTGTTGAGGTCTTTTGTAAAGAGGCTCGTAAGGGGCTTATGGTCGACGAACGTCCTGTATGAGCTGCCGATGAGATATACTCTGAGTTGCTTGAGACAATAGACCAAACCATAAGCTTCTTTCTCGATCGTTGCCCATCGACGCTGAGTGGCAGTCAGTTGCTTCGACAAATAGACGATAGGTCTTTCCACCCCATTATCGTCCACCTGGCAAAGTACGCCCCCCACAGCGTAGTCGCAGGCGTCGCAATAAAGTAAATAGGGCTTGTCGGGTTGTGGATGAGCCATTATTCGTTCACTGCAAAGTTCAGCCTTGAGAGTGTCGAACGCCACTTGTTGGTCGTCTGACCAGATGAACTTGACATTTTTTCTGGTCAGGAGGGTGAGTGGTTCTGCTATTTTGGCATAGTCGACGATGCAGGAACGATAATATGAACACATACCCAGGAAGGTCCTTGTCTCGGATAAATTTGTGGGCGCTTTCATGTTGTTGATGGCCTCGGTCTTCTGTGGGTCCGCCGCGAGGCCCTGGGCGCTCACAATATATCCAAGCAGCTTGACTCGTTTCATGCCGAAGACGCATTTCTTGGGATTGAGTCTCAAGTTGTACGATCGAATGCGGTCAAAGATGATCTCTAGATGTTTGAGATGTTCTTCTTCGTTTGAGCTAAAGATGACCAAGTCGTCAATGTAGATCAAAGCGATTTTGCCGATCAAGCCCTTCAGAATGACCTCCATGGCCCTTTGGAATTTCTGAGTGGCACAGTTCAGGCCCATCGGTAGCCTGGTCCAATGAAAGAGCCCGCGATGGCACACAAATGCGGTCTTCTCTTGGTCATCAGGATGAAGTGGTAACTGATGGTATCCAGATTTAAGATCAATGGTGGAAAATACGGTCGCACCTTGTAATTGATCGAAGATGTCCCTGATCAATGGAATAGGGTAGGCATCATTCTTGGTGATCTTGTTGACGGCCGTATAGTCCACCGTGAATCTTGGTTCGTTGCTGTCTTTCTTTTCGACGAGGACGACTGGGGAAGACCAAGGAGACGACGAGGGCACAATGACGCCCTGCTCGAGTAACTCGTCCAGCTTCGCATCGAGCGCCTGACGTTTGCTGAAGGGTAGACGATATGGTCTTCTCTTGACTGGTCCCCCAGTCGTTTCGATCCTTACTTCGATCTCAGGATGACATCCGAGGTCCTCGCCCTTGGCTGCAAAAAGGTCGTCGTTTTTGCGAACCAAGGCCTCGATGTTAGAGTCTGAAATGAGGGGGGGTCGGTCCCCAAGCGAGCCTATTATCTGCCTCCTGGGTAATAGCTCGAATGCATGCCCTTTCCACGAAAGCATGCCTTGTCCATAGTCAATCAGAGCCCCATCTCGCCTCAGTACGTCTCGCCCCAAGATCATACCGTGGCCGATGCCTTCCACAACAGTCACATTGAATGCCCCCACACGTAATTCAGTTAATTCAACTACACCGACAGTCTTGATTTCACCCCCAGTGACATTACATAGTTGCATGGTCGGTGGATTAATTTTGGGGATGAAACCAGCCAATTTACAAAAATTGTCAAATTCTTGGCGCCTTAGAACGCTCCTTGTTGCTCCGGTATCTAGAAGCGCTGTACAATTGCAATGTTCAAATTCCAGCTCGACATAGACTAAGGAGTCGACGTCTAAGGCGCTTATTGGCCCCCCTGGTAGCGAGGTCCTCGGTAACTGCGCCCTTGGTTCTGGTTTCTATTCTGTCTGGCTCTGTCAGACAGGCGTTTCCTGCAATCTGGGGCCATGTGACCAATTTTACGGCAATAGTTACATACCGGATAGCCATCGTCTGTGAATTGGTTCTCGGCAGGTCCCTGGGCACGCTGATTGCCCTGCTGTTGGTTATACTGGGCCACCGGAGCCCTGCGTGTAACGTACGCATTCGGTGTGGGATGGTAGTATCCCTGGGGCTGCTGTGGCTGTTGTCGATGCGACTGGTGTGGCTGGCTGTCGTGGTGTCGGCCGCTGTTTTGTCGTGGCTGTTGTGGAGCCCGATCTTTCTTAAGATCATCTCTGAGCCCTTGCAGGAGTGCAGTCATCTTAGTGAACTGGTGTGTCAAGCCAGTAATTTGACGCTTGCTATCCTGGTCCTGCAAGTCTTGGGGGGGCGGCTGGCGATCTCGGGGGGTTGTTGTCCCCCAACGGCTCCAACTTCCATGGGTTCTTCAAATCTTTGGGGCTCTTTGTGGCCAGAAATGAGGCCTTTTTCTCGGGCCATTGTCACTCGATTCTGGTTCGACTGAAGTTGGCAGACTTTGTGGATTGCCAGCTCGAAGGTCTGTGGATAGCCCTTCTCAATGAGCTTGATGGCTAACTTATCGTCCGAAAGGCCTTTTATGTAGTACTCGATGAGGAGTCGTCTCTCGGCATCTTCTCTCTCCTCATCCCGAGCCAGTGGATATGCAAGTTCAACGGCCTTCCTGTAACGCCTGCCGTAGGCTGCCGTCGTTTCATATGAGGCCTGTTTAATGTGCTGAACTTCGTGTTTCAGCTTTTCATCTTCCTGTGATGAAAGGAATTGGGTTTGCACATGAAGTTTAACCTCCTCCCATGTGGCGTACAAGCGTCGGTCGTGAGCCCTGAGAAATCTCTCGATTTCTTCTCTTAAGTCCGCCGTGGCTGACGTCGTGGCCACCAAAATTGTTTGCTGGGTGTAGGGCAGGGTGAGTTCTACTTCCCTGATCCAGTTTCTCACTGATTGTGATGTGCTGCCGTCACAGGATGGAACTCGTTTGGCACAATCCAGGGCCTGTTGTCTGTCCTCGGCCAAAAGTTGTTGTTGCAGGGCCCTGTACTGTAAATCTAATACCTCTTGATGCTCCTTTTTGGATTGATGCATAAAATGGTCTCTAAGGACTCGTTCTTGCCTGAGATATTCTACGAATGTGATCTCCGGTGGTGCGTGTTGGGCCTGCTCATTGTCCTCGACGGGTTCTGGGTCCTCTCCTTGGGCCACTCGGGCTGCCGCTTCTTCTTCGTTGGCCCTTCGTTGGGCTTCGACGTGGGCCCTTTGTTGGGCTGCCATCTCTTGCTCGCGTCGTTGGAGCTCGAGGAGATGGGGGTTGTTGGGGTTGAAGGGCGGGTATGGCATCTCGATTGCCTTGTAGAAATAATCCTGATATGTGAAAGGTAAAAGTAATCAGGGGACCTAACTTTGAGCTAAGGGGTTAGTTGAAGAATCTCGAAGCCCATGTGTTTTGGTAAAATATGTCTTCGCGCCTAAAACTTTCAACTAATTGCTGATCTTGTCGTACATCCAGTAATGTGTTTTGGTAAAAGTTGCGGTTTTCAAAATATCCAGAGAAAAAGAAAATTTTGGCTTGTAATATCCACTATGTACTCACTGTACTGCTCCAATATGTTCACAAAAAGTTGACTCTGTTCAATTCACTCAGGGTACACCATTGTGAGCTCCAGGAGTCTACTGGTTGACAGAGACAATCATAGACTACTAGTCACACTTACAGACTAAATAGTCAGTCCTCAATTAAACAGCTTCCCAAATATATTCTTATCACTGCAGTTGAGGGAGCTCAGCTAGCCAAGGATATGGCTATCACAATTTCAATAATTCAATGACCAGTTATACTGGGATTTCAAGATGCTAGTTTGTATATGGTAAGAATGACAAACAATATAGTTACGGTTCACAGATAGACTAAAATGATAGAATGATTTATTGAAGATGACAGTGGGTTATATAGTGAAATGTACAAACAGGTAATTGGTGGATGGCAATAGCCAATCAGAATACAGCATTAAACAATGGGGCATTGCCCCTATGCATTGTATACACAGTATGTGGGTTCAGTGATTCTGGACTCCAGGTTTCATAACCAGAAAGGTGCTAATTGGTAAAGTGCAATTAACTTCCCTTAGATAATTGTTACTAGCTTTTATCCCCCCAATTCATCTTAATTCCCAATAGACAGAATGCTGGATCACAGAGAATTGTCAGATGCCTTGGTTTGGCAAGGCCTTTGTGTTGGGGCTTATAGATAGGCCCAGCATGATAAATGGTACAACAATATAGAGGATTAAAATTAGGGCCCTTTGTGTAACTTGCTGTCACAAAGGGCAAGCCATATGTGAATGGACTTTAATTATATGGTATCTTAAATGTGGACAATTCTCTGGACTGGCAAACTTGTATAATGCATTAAATGCATAGAAATTACTCTTGGCCAAAATGTAGCAACTTAAATGTAGAAAAGATATATTACCCAACTTTTGGATCCAAGCCTCACTGATCAAGGTAAATACATAGAAGTGCTGTAGGGAAGCTCTAAGAAATAGATCTAAGGAATATATATAAAATGGTATTCATAATTGCATGTATGCTTTTACAATAGGTTCAGGGCCCAGACAAACTAGTCTATCAACACGTTGACCAAGGAAACTGAATCCACAAGTGCCTAAGTACACAAATTAAAAGATTAGTTAAACAAGCATGAACTGCCAGGGGACTATGTCAGAATGGCCACCAACCTTGTAGATTGGGGCCCAAAAAGACAAGTCAACTGCTACCAGCTTTCGCAAGGCAATTGTCACACAAGTTCAACTTTTCTGAATTAATTGAAAAGTTAAATTTCTCCTAAATTAAATGGCAGTGTACACAATTGAAACAATTAACAAACTCAGTCACCTAAGTCTTGATCGAAGCCGAAACTTCAATAAGGCAAAGTCTTAAAGCAAGCAGCTAATCTGCACACTGGTCAAGTCAGAAGCTATCAGAAAAAACTGCAAAAATCATACAACCTGCATGCCCTGGTGAATAACCCAACTGTCAACAGTCACAAGGATGGACAAGTTAGAATATTATTTTGGAGCAAATATAAATCACCTGTGCAGGAATTCATAAACACATTACTCATTCAATTTGTTACTTTCTTTGTAACAGTGACAATGTCACTGTTACACGCTGGCCAGGATAGCCACAGCAGCATTATTCTTATGCCCGGATAAAAAGTAACATTAGATTATGCTTAACTTTTATCTTGAAACAAATGTAAAGCAATTAAACAGACTATCAAAGTTATTAAACTTAAATACAGAAGTTGGTTGTGTAACATGTTACACCTCAGGCTTTCAAATAGGCCAAATATTTAGGTTAACAATTTAATTTTGGTCTGATGCTTTATTATTTCTTGTTTATTGTGGATACAAATGCATACATGTAGAAATAGTAACATTTGGTATGGTTTATAATAATTGCTAAGTGTAACGGTGTGACTAACTGTGACTTTTTACATTTAAGGGCCTCCAGTTCCTATTGTATTCATGCAAAGCTGATGAATTTTTGAATATTTGAAGTTGGTAACCCAGATTAATGCTTGGTGAAATATCATTAAATTTAATGAAATATAACCTATGTGTGACATGGGGTTGAAAATTTACCGTGTAACAGGCAAAAGTAACCTTGTATATAATTGTTGTTGTATAAATGTAAATGTGTTTGAGCCAAATAAATACAGTCCGAGTCTGAGTCTCAAATATTTATCCTAATTTTCTCAATTGATGGACACACCTGTCATTTTATGCAGTCATAATGGTCCCTAGGTAGTTTTTGAACATTATTTTGATGTAAATACTAACAAATAATAGTAAATAGTTCACTTTCTACAACATTGTTAAAGTGTCTGAATAATTTTTGGTGCATTGAGTTAACAAAAGTAGCTTTTTTCACCACATTTCTTGCCAATTTGCAATAACTTTGTTTTGTGCAGGTTGTATGCAATGCCAAGGATGTTTTCGATTGCATGTTTCATTGGTGTACTTGGTAATTCCTTAAGATAATAACAAAACAGCAAGCGTCTGAATAATTCTTGGTCTGACTGTACATAATCCTCAGTACCAAATGTAGTTTTAAACTCTCACAGTTCACACTTTAAAACACATAGCTAAGAATACACAATAATTACACCAGGCTCTTATACTGTTATTATTGTTGCTTTTTTATAGAAATGGAAAGTGATGAAGGTTCATTAAGGAAAAGGTTGGAGGAAGTCATCGACAAGTTGAATGGGAAATTAGGGAAAGTCGTGCCTGGTGCCCGTTTGTGGAAACTGAAAAGGGAATGCAAAGAGCTGAAAGAAAGGATTGACAATTGCTCCGCACCAATGGAAAATATATTAAATAAACAATTGAAAAAACAAAAGGAATCGGAGGTCCGTAAGCTTCGTCGTGACTTTCTTAGCCAGCCTAGAACCTTCATCAAAGAAGAACAATTCTGCAAAGAAATAAGCGATGATATTAAAAATGTCCTGAAAATACTGGGAGATGCTAATCGTGAAGAGTCAAATCTCTTCAGGCAATATGGAGGGTGCATTGAAAGTCCAATGAATACAGAAAAATGTAAGTTGGAAGAATCGATCAAGACTTCTCACAACATCTGTAAGACAAAGCTGGCACAGCTTGAAGAAAAATCAAGAAAGCTACTGACAGCTGAACAGCCAGAATAACAATCAGACTGAACATTGAGTGATGGCTGAAGATACAATTGAAGTGACAGTTAAAGAGTTGGATAATAATAATATTGTATTGATGTCAAAAATTTCGTGTAGATACATATATGTGACTGCATGTCGTAATATTTGCAATGTTTTATGGTATAGATTACATAGCAATAAAATAATTGATCTAAATAAGAAGGATTGAATACTTCTAATAAAGGATAGAAACTACACTAATGCAGATTATAACATTGGAATATTAATCCATTTAATCTACACTATAACATTTAGCATACAGGGAAATACATGTACCACTATTAAAATGAATCACGGCTAAATTAAAATAGGCCCATAATCCAAGAAAATATTATATCAGCAAGTCGTGCACCTTGTTACAGTACGCGAATGACGAGAATTTACATTCAGCTGCTACTGGACATCAATGACCTCATAATAAGCCATATCAAATTCATTGAAATGAAGTGACAAATTGCCATAAGGCATCCTGTGACCAGTGTGACCTCACTGATCACTGGTGTGACACTTCACATGACTTCTCCAAGTAACATTGCAAGTATGGGATATGTAATATCAAGTAATATCCAATGCGTTTAACAAATTCTATACAAATATTGGGCTAACTTTGGCGAGATCAATTCCTCCATCTGATAATCATCCTACATCATATATTCCCCAAAGGAACGAGACTACATTATTTTTAAATCCAACTACAGACAATGAAATTAGCAATGTTATAAAAAATCTGAAGACTTCTAGTCCAGGTCATGATGAAATTAATGCAAATGTAGTTAAAAAAACAAGTTCTCATATCATCGGAATTATTTCTCATTTAACTAATCTCTCTTTAAGCCAAGGCCAATTTCCAAATGAACTTAAAATTGCAAGAGTCACCCCCATATATAAAGCTAATGATCCGAGCCTTATAAATAATTACAGACCTGTATCTGTTTTAAGTGTATTTTCTAAAATATTTGAAAAAATCATGTATGTTAGACTTGATAAATTTATTAATGATAATAATTTGTTTTACCAATATCAATTTGGTTTCAGAGAAAAACATAATACTCTTTTAGCCTTGACAGTTTTATTAGATAAAATAACAGATGCTTTCAATAAAAATAAAGTTATAGTTGGAATTTTTCTTGATTTCAAAAAGGCTTTCGACACCATTGACCACAATATTTTGCTACAAAAATTAGAGAAATATGGCATCAGAGGAATTCCCTTATCTTGGTTAAAAAGTTATCTTTCTGATCGTAAACAGTACGTGATGTTTAATAATTTCCAATCTCATTTACCAATCACTTGTGGTGTGCCTCAAGGTTCAATTTTGGGACCTATTCTATTTCTCTTATACATTAATGATTTACCTAATGTCTCTTCAATTACTATTCCTCTTCTATTGCTGATGACTCAAACCTTTTTTTTGAAGGACAAAATTTTACTAATATCTATAATTCTATTAATACGGAATTATCCAAAATTTATGAATGGATCCTTTCTAATAAATTATCTCTATACATTCATAAAATAAACTTTATGCTCTTTAGACCGCGAAACAAAAAAATTGATATAAACAATAATCTCATAATTAATAACAAAAATATATCTTTAGTTAATACAGTGAAATTTCTTGGTATTCATTTAGACTCTCATATTTCTTGGCAATGTCATCTAAACTACATTAGAAAAAAAATATCTAAAGGTTATGGGATCATAAATAAAATTAAAAAACTGTTTAACAAAAATACCTTAAATACACTTTATTACTGTTTTATTTATCCTTACTTAACATACTGCATAGAAATTTGGGGAAGCGCTGCTGCTGTTTATCTGGACCCTTTATTTAAGATACAAAAAAAATTCATTAGAATTATTTCAAACTCCCATTATTTAGCCCATACAACTGAATTATTCACTCAGTATTCTATTCTTCCTTTATCCAAGTTATATGTTTATCATGTTCTCTTGTTTATGTATAAGATTGACCATAAATTACTCCCGCCATTATTCTCGAATATGTTTTCCTATAATTCATCTATACATAGGCACAATACTAGATCATTTAACAACTTCCATACTCCAAGCATGCGCTTAACTACGTGTCAGAAATCTTTAAAATTTATGGGTGTTAAAATATGGAATTATTTCATTTCTTTGATCAGTAATTGCCTTGTTTTAAACTCATTTAAAAAAAAGACCAAACAATATTTAAATATTAATAACCTACCCGATTTTCTGTAAACTATTTCCTGTTTTGTTTTTATCACCGGTACACTTCCTGAATATGTTGTCACTTATTATTAAACTTAATGTATGTATATCAAATAATATTAATCCTACAATTTGTTTTTATTTTTAGCCCTAGTCTTTTTGTTTTCTTTTAAAAAAAAAAAGAACTTGTTATTGTTCCTGTTCATGTTCTCCCTACTTGTATTACTGAATTTATGTATTGTAATTGGGCAAAATATGTCCACCCGACATGTGCCCCCAGATGTAAGTGTTATTTTTATTGTTTTCAATACATACATGTATCCTGTTTGCATCTGGAATAAAATTGAATTGAATTGAATTGAATAATTGCTTATGTGTCATACAGAATAACATTGAAGTATAGGAATGTGACGTCACAAGGAACATTGCAGTGCTTTTCTGTAAGTAGACACTTGAGTTTCGTTTACTGTAACTAAAATTGCTACTAGATTTAGAACAAGTTCACATAGCCTACGGATTGAAACTGGGCGACATCAGAAGCTGAAATACCTGCCCCTGAAAAAGTTTGAAAAGTGTACTTTGAAAATATGCCTGAAGATGAAATACACTGCGTGATTATGTTCTTTTCTCTGGGATTATTTTTCTTGCTCAATTAATCACCCAAATGTCCTGAATGACCCATAGATTTATTTCAGGTACGCACTGCAAAACAATTGTAGTCTTGTGTATACATGCAATCAACTTCAGGGCGTCATTTCCATTGTAGTCCGGCAGCAGGAGGGTCTGACCCAAAGTTGTCGGTTAAAGTTTTTTCTCAATTGATTTGTTACCTTGGGACCTTCCTTAAGCACATCCTGGTGAGTGTAGTTATGCTACTGGGCATTCCAAAATGTTCAAGATGGCCACCAAAATGGCCGCAGAAACACAAATTTGCCATATCTCAAGTTCTAATTGACCTACGGCAACATGTGATAGATCGTTTTTTGTGTTTTCTTGGTCAAGAAATTCATTTATGTGGGTATTAAAGCTCTACATACAATATATGACCTATAAATCCAAGGTGGCTGACTAAATGGCCATCTGATGATCATTTTCGCCTATTTTGGCTTTTGATTGACATAGAGCAAGCAGTGGGAAGTAATTTTTTGTGTTTTTACAGCTGCTTGCAGCCTGTATTGTGGAAGGACTTTTCGGTAAGCTTCTGACCATAAAGTAGGTCGTACTATTTCACCTATCACTTTGAAACTTAGTTTACAGTCTTAATATAATTTTATCTTGCTTCCATCAACTTTTGGTAAACTTCTGTGACATAAAATTGTTTATTTACGAAACTAAAATGTTTGTTTTTGGTGCTAATTTCAAATGTCCAGCTGCAGTGAAACCATGCAGCACCAACAGCAGCAGTCAGATCCAGAGTTTACAGATTCAATAGAGGAATGAGGGAAGGAATGAAGAAAAATAGGCAGGGGGAGGAAAGGAGGGAGGAAGAATATACATGTAGATAGATAGATAGATAGATAGATAGATAGATAGATAGATAGATAGATAGATAGATAGATAGATAGATAGATAGATAGATAGATAGATAGATAGATAGATAGAAGTCTATCTACAAGCAGCTGTTAAAGTGCTGGCACATTATTTTTTAGATCTAGAAATCAATAGGATACGTTTTTTATGCCATTGATGTCACATTTGAGGATAAAGATTTAAAAAGGCAGCCAAAGATGGCCATCAAGGGAGGATCTTATAGCCACTAACTAAACGGAAATTATAAACTTGTTACAGGTAATTTTCATTGTTATTGCGTTAAGATATTCATTTATTGAGGTCTAATTACCATAAAAAATTATTCTGAGGGGGTGGGCAAATGACCCTAAATTTCCCCAAAAAGTTATCAACAACTGGGGATACGCTCGACACCGTTCTTAACTCAATCTCAAATAAAACATACAAAACATTGAAAATTCTTTGAAAAAGATGATCAATACTAGTAGGCCCAATAAAGTTCTAGCAATTTCTAAAGGATAGCTAATTAAAGAAAATGGAAGTGTTGGAAAGTTGCTGGTACCAGCATATGACATGATTATGTAATGGAAAGAATTTCTGGATGGATTTGATCGAAGTTAAACTTCCATCATTCACAAAACATGAAAATTGCATGTATGCAGTTACACATACACTAGCAATTGTGCAACGTACAAATTACGTACGTAAAACGTATGTTTTACGTACGTAAATTTTACGTACGAAACTCACAAGAAAGAGCCGATCCGTAGTTCGTACGTATATTTTCGTACGAATTTCGTACGTATTTCGCATAGGCACTTTTCGTACGAATTTCATACGTTATATCTATTATTTTAGGCATTGGAATTTAGCTTATTAATCAGGTCTACTGCATTTAGAAATTTTGTAATTTATGGTGGGTAGAACAACACAGTGATATGAAATTAAAATATTTATTGGTACAATTAGGCTGATACATTATACAGGTGTAAATTCAAAGAAATTAATTTGGCTTCAATTGCAATTGTCCTTTTTTTCCCAGAATTTTTTTCCTTTATGCTTCGTTTTCAGCCATAATTATTGCGATAAATACTGTTTATTTTGTATTTGAGTCAATAGTCCATTTTTTCAATAATTTTTCTTCTGCTTCTCAATATTTTATTCCAACGTGTCAGTGTCACCCAGCTTCAGACGAACGTTGTAAAACAAATCCAAAATGTCTTGCTGAGCATGGCTTGTCCCACAACATGGGGCAGCAGACATTCATTATTATGCTGTCTCTGAAAAATAGATTATTGAAATAATATTATATTAAGTCTAGATACAAATTAGTCACGGGGCTTAACGGACGAAAAAATGTACTTACTTTTACAAGATTATAACCCCTATCTAGCACAAAGGTCCCATGTGCAAATTAAATGGCCAGGGATGCACATGTAATAGGAAAACTCAATGGTAGGCCTATGACACAAGAATCGTTTCAAAAATTATTTGTGTAATATTAGTGATGTTATAGTCAAAACCGGGAGTACTTACTTTCAAGAGTAACTGTTTGACATTTACGCTATGTACCTCTTATATTATATCAGTTAGGCCTACCTGAACATGTAATTTCAGTTAAACTATGATCTGTGTAAGTAAGTTGAAGTGAACATAGTTAATGCTTACCAAAAGCACAGGGAAGACTTCTCGAATGGCAACCAGAGAGTTGTCTCTCTTAATTAGGGAGTGGCTGACCTTGTCTTGTGAAAAATAGATCAAATTAAAAAGAACAAATATTATGCGTGGTGTATCACAGTAGACGGAGTACTCCAGGCTTACCAAATGAGCCTGCTGTTCACAAGACAAATTTTATAAAGGAACATTATGAGATTTGAAGTAACATTTTCGAAGGACCCCTTTTGAAAACGGACGTCTTCATAAAGAAGTAATTTAAAATATTATAGCCCATGAATGAATTCGCTGTTATTGCAAAAATAAAATTGGACAGAAAGTATTAAAACTATGAAGTGATGCAAAAATTGTTCATTGGCAGCTTTAAAAAAAAAGAATTACCCTCACCAAATAAATTTGGTAATCCAATATGGTGTATTTTGATTAGTCAAAATTGATTGGTTGCACAATTAGGTCCCAAACGTATGTACATCATACAGTCCCAACAATTCATCGTCACTCTGCTCCAGGCACTGCCCGCACTGCAAACAGAAAAACACGGACATTAGGGAGAGAATGGTAGAATGTTATTATGTCTACTCAAGTTTGCCAAGCACTGATAAAATTTTCAACTTCATCTCTCAAACTTTAAGTCGACTTGATAACTGAATTTTTAAAGTGTTTCTTAAAACAGCCCTTGAAAAACTTTTTTTTTGTAATATATGCTACTTCAGAGCCGATATCCCACAAGGGCCAGTGAAGTTCAGGCAAAAAACCGTGTGATTCACAGCATATAAGAATCTGACGTTGTCATGGAAACAAGGGGGGGTGAAGTGATGACGATACAATGTTTTGAGGCTCAGGTTAGTCGTAGTGGTAGCTAGTACGGCTCTATATCGTTGCCGACATTCGATACGATACGTATCATCGATACACTTGATCGATACACGATTCGTACCGTCGGTCCGCAAATTCGGGTTGATCCGCATTTTAGAAATACGCAACCACGCAAACCAAATTTTTGGCCCGGAAAGTTGCATCTCGCATAGGCCTCATGACAGGATACACCCCCCGCTTCTTTTTCTTATTCCCGTAATATCAGCTACCCCCACTTTACCCCCTCTTTCCCCCTGCTTCCCCCCACTTGCCACCCGCTAGCCCCCACTTGCCCCCACTTGCACCCCACTTGCCCCCGCTTATCCCAGTTTTGTCCCACTTGCCTCCGACTAGCCCCCGCTAACCCCCACTTGCCTCCTGCTAGCCCCCGCTTACCCCCCACTTACCCCACTTACCCCCACTTGCCTCTCGCTAGCCCCTGCTTACCCCCACTTACCCCCTCTTGCCCTCCGCTTCCCCCCACTTGCCCCACATAACCTCCTACATTCCCCCGGCCCAAGTAGCTATTGCTACTCCTACCACTGTATAAACTACAATAATAAAGGGCAAAAGTAGCAATAGCTACTTGAGCCATTCCCCAATTACTCCATCTTTTCCCTCAGTCACCCCCAAATAACATTTTCTTATGTTATTTTTACCCGTGGGGTTGGGGGTATATCCTGTCATGAGGCCTTTTTGGTAAAAAAAAAAGTGCTATCTAGTTCCAAGTGTCGACAAAAAAAAAAAATTTGGTTGAGCCCGGTCCAGGCACTGTGACACATCTTTCACTCAGGGCATGAAATTCACACAAAAGTTATTCAAAGGCCTAAAATGGCATGAAAATTTGACCATCAAACCTCAATAATTCACAATTAAGAAATGGATGGATTATTGGCGCTTTACGTCCGGTATTTGTGCACTTGGTAGCCTAATTAGAACAGGAGTAGGACACAGCAATGAGGCGACGGACAATTGACAGACGCGCCCAGCAATAGTCCGGTTGACCCTGCAAGAGCTGGTTTCGAACCCTGGACCCAGCGATTGGCATCCCCAGCATGCAACCACTGAGCTAGACCCCCCCCCCCCCATCAAAACTAACATACCTTGAAGGTGACATTGTTGCGGCTGCCAAAAGAGATTAATTCTAAGTACAATGCAAGCTAAATGTCACGGATGCAAAGAAAGGAGGCAAAAAACTTTTTGCAAAAATTTTGTGCAAAAAGGCAAATATCTCATAAAGTAGAAGAGATATCAGCAACTGGTTTTAACCACTCCTATGACACTTTGTTTCTTCATCTTTTTGTGCCATACATTTTGCAAATTTCTCAAAGAGCAATACATGCCAATGACTTAAAAAAGTTGTTTCAAAAAAAATTTATTGGAAAAAGTTTTGAAAAAAATCCTTTGATATTGCATAAACCTGGTCCCAGAACAAAACGGCTGGGTGAAAAAAAATATGGTTTGTGAAACTTGAACGATTCCCCTACTTATGCATTTTGCCTCCAAAAAATGTCAAAAATGAGAGGTAAGAAAATTTTAAACTTTCTTTGGAATTTAAAATGTACCTGAACATGAAAGTTCATTACAAACGAAGCATAGCTGCACTTTTTCCACGCCGGTACTATAATCGACTGCGACGCTATGAGGAAAAGAGTGAAAAACGTGCTTTTCGCAATTTCTTCAATAACTTAAAAACCGCAACGGGGATTTTGACAAAAATTTGTCAGAAAAGACTTCAAATGTGTCTTGTTGCCTCTGTCAGATTTGGAAATTTTAGCTTTAATAGTTACCGAGTTACTGATTTTTAAATATGGTATGTTGAAGAGCCCCCTAGTGGCCAAAATCTACATGGAGATTCCGAGGTAAAATGTTTCACTACATTAGTAAAGAGGACCAACAGAACAATCACTCACAAGAAGAACAGCTAAGTCAATGCATTTTGTAATTCAAAAAATAGATAAAACCTCCTTTTTTGAATTTTCTTTGAAATGTTCTAACATCTTAAGGAAACTGGTTAGAAGCCTGGAAATGGCAGCAAGAGATGCATTGTAGTTGGGTTCATATGTCTATCAAAAAAAATTCATACCCTAAGAGGGAAAGATTTTGAATTGTGACCATTTTTCCAAAAGTATCGTTTTACAAAGCCCCATCTAAGCGTGCAACTCCTGGTACTTGTTACATGTTATAGGTGGCGCTGTGGCATGGTTGGTAAATTTTATGCCCCCCCCCCCAATTTCTGCATAGATGGACTGAGCAATTTCCCTTCTTTATGTTACTGTCATTTTTAAACAATTCAAACAATTGCCTAATTATGAGATTCATCTCAGAATTGGGCACAATAGCTTGCTGGGCTGGGGGGGGGGTTTCCCAGACTTGGAGCCACATAATTCCTTGGTTACCTTTATGAATAAGGTCTAAATAATTATTCAAAGCAGTCAACATCATAAAACTTGTTCTACAGGTCCAGTTGCTAGGGAATCACAAGGGAATTCCCGTTTATTGACATATGAATTTTGAAAGCAGCAATCTGATTGGCTGATAAATAAAACCTCTGAATTCAACAATTCATAATTGTCCAATGTAATAATTTTTTGTAGAATTTTTGTCTTTGAGCACCACTCCATCTTTCCTGAAAATGTTGTGAAGATAAACACAGTGCATCACCCTTTATTATTGCAATTATTATTAATATAACTATATTATTGGTAATAAAGTCGACCGAATCAATAATATAGATAGAGAGAATCAGACTTGGTGATGGAAAACGGAGCATATCTCAGCTTCTGTTCAACCAATCTTTATGATCTAAACGCCGTTGGAATCTGCATAAAAGACCCAATTATAAAAAATAAGCACAAATCGATTATCTGAAGTAAAAAATTTGACAAATTGTAGATAGATTATAGCACTAAGGTCAAATTAAGCACCCTGAAAAGCTTTACGGATTGAACTGACGGCTCATCAATGGGAGGCCTCATGACAGGATACACCCCCCGCTCCCTTTTCTTATTCCCGTAATATCAGCTACCCCCCACTTTACCCCCTGCTTCCCCCCACTTGCCACCCGCTAGCCCCCACTTGCCCCCACTTGCACCCCACTTGCCCCCGCTTATCCCAGTCTTGTCCCACTTGCCTCCGACTAGCCCCCGCTAACCCCCACTTGCCTCCTGCTAGCCCCCGCTTACCCCCCACTTACCCCACTTACCCCCACTTGCCTCTCGCTAGCCCCTGCTTACCCCCACTTACCCCCTCTTGCCCTCTGCTTCCCCCCACTTGCCCCACATAACCTCCTACATTCCCCCAATTACCCCATCTTTCCCTCAGTCACCCCAAAATAACATTTTCTTATGTTAGTTTTACCCCGTGGGATTGGGGGTGTATCCTGTCATGAGGCTTTCGCATCAGAGCGGACGTCAAGATGACGCAGTGCTCGAGTTCATTTCATGAATTTGTGGAGATTTTCTGTCAAATCTCGGCAATAAAACAACTTTTTGAGCTTGATATAGCGTTATTGAACCGAACGGAAAGTGCTGCTTTGAAAACCGGTTCGGGAACCGACCAGACTGTACCGGTACGGCCGGTATTTATCGAACCAGTGTAGACCCCTAGTAGCTAGGGATATTCTTGGGGCCATTCAAATAAAATAGTGCCTCTTGAAAAGTTGAAATTATTGATAGTTTTGAGAGGAGGTCTATTAATTTTTGATTGTGGGATATTAATAAAACATAAATATAAATTCATGTCATGTCTGCTGCAGACATGTACTACGGACATGTACTGTAGGCTATTCCCCTGCGACATGACATTCATTAGGTTCATTGCTCACAGTGGGTTTTAACCACCATTAAGTTAGAAAAAATTCTAATGGCATGACGCCTGCTGGATATGGTCCACAAGGACATGCAGATTGCATAACTGAAAACGAGAAAAAAATCTGTTGGGAATTTTTTGAGAAAATCACATTTTTATGTGGCAGCCATTTTGCAATGTGATAAACTCCATAAAAGGGTTCTGGAAAGCATCAAAACTTGTTTTAATGGCATGAAACCTGCTCAATATAATCCATAAGGATGTGCAGATTACTAATCTTTCAACAGGAAAAAATCAGAAAGATATTTTTGAAGAAAAACACATTTTCATGTTAAAAACATTTTATGATGTGATAAACTCCATAAAAAGGTCAGAAATGCATTAAAAAATATAGTGATGTCATGAATTCTGCGGGAAATAGCCTGAAAGGACATGCAGATTACATATCTGAAAATGAGAAAATCTGTGAGGAGTTTTCTCAGAAAAACATAAAAATATTTTTACTTGTAGCTATTTTGCCATTGGATAAACTTGTACCTTCAGTAACTTGTGTCTAAATTTTCTTGAGGATGTCCTCGAGCCATCTCAGTTTCAGTATCATCGAGAAGATGTCTCAAAAGCAACAACGATGCAGACATCTTCCCGAATATGCTAGACTAAGGACATAACATTGGAAAACCAATGCAGAAAGGCCTAGATGCTACAGGAATGATTAGGTACAAAGGGAATCCAAAAAAAAAACAGCATGCAGATGTTCTACAGATAGCACAGACACCATGCAGAAGGTTCCAAGAAAGAACTAAAATATATTTCGAAGTGTGTAACAGCTTAGTACAAGATATCTCAAGAAAAATCTAATCTTTGCACACAGTCTATCAACAAGCAACATTTTCTCATTTTGTCGGCATAATGCCTGGGTTCATCCTGATTGTCCTTAACTATTCTAAAATCCCTCCTGGAGCGTTTCAAGATATGTTTGCATTGACCCAACAAGATCATGGGTATCCAACTCTCTGTCTGATTTCAAACAAAATGCCGAAGTTCCTGGCTATGAAAAAAATTCCGAATCCTGTCTCAGATGCTGAGAGTATGCTGAAATTATCAAATCTGCTTCCCAAACCCTTCCTGGCATTGCCTTGGCCCATGTGGATGTCCTGCCAGCCCTTTAATGAATGAAAATTGGTTCAGATATCAAAATTATAGTTTGGGTCCCATTTGATGTTATAATTATGAGTATTGTTGTATTTTACTTAAAGATAATCAAATGCACAGTTAATGAACATCATAACATCTTTCACAAAGGTGTGTGTGTGGCCTCTGTTTTTGGGATGGAGGCCGCGCAATCCTGGACAGACCACATAATAATCATTGTAGACACTATCCAAGTGCTGATAACTGGAAATGTGCCCATCACAAACATGTTTCTTCGTGCTTATAATTACTGACCAGTACAGTACATGTTTGGGAAGGGCTACTGTACCCGCAATCATAGCACACTAATGCAGTATGATTCTGACTGTATGCAAATAACATAATTGCAGATTGACCTTTTCATGGAGTTTATCACATCGAAAAATGTTTTTCACATAAAGATGTGTTTTTCTTCAAAAATTACAATGAATATTTTTTCTGTTAATAGATATGTAATTTGCATGTCCTTGTTTATTATATTTAACAGGTTCTATGCAATTGACATAATTTTTGACGATCTCCAGAACACCTCTATGGAGTTTATCACATTGCAAAATGGCTGCCACATAATAACGTGTTTTTCTCAGAAAATTACAAACAGATTATTTTCTCGTTTTCAGTTATGTAATCTGTATGTCCTTGTGGGCCATATTCAGCTGACATCATGCCATTAGAATTTTTTCTAACTTAAAGGTGGTTAAAACCCACTGTGTGCTGTGAACCACACTCTCATTAAGTTCTATCATAGTGCCACTGAGAGTCTGAGATGAAACAATATTAAACTGAATTTTACAACATTAATGCTTACCAAAAGTGTATGGAAGACGTGAGGCTTCTGGAATGGCGACCATATAGATATATATCTCTGATTCAGGGAAGGGCATTCCTTTTCCTTGCAATGAAGACCTGAAATCCAAAATAAAATTACTTCCAGCTGTATTACTGTTTACTATAAGAGCTGTGTTAGTGGCAATAAATCTGTTTTTTTTTAAGCCCAGTTAATCTGTTTTTAAAATCAGTTAAAAATCCAATTAAAAACAGAAATGTCTTGTAATTCCCAAATATGCATAAATAACATCCAATTCAACGGAAACCAACACAAGAAAAGTAAGGGAATACCATGGTTTCGAAAAATATTGATTATTATAAATCTCATTTTTGAAAATCATGAGATTTCAGGGCTCGCAAATGGGGATTCGGAAATGGGGATTTACATAATAAATAAGGGCTATGTGACACCTCTCAATATTAGGGCTGGACATCGTTCAATGTTTAACATTATGATATGTCACGATAAATTTGTAATGATGTATACAAAATATTAATCGCCATGATTGAGTAGCGTCAATCATGCAAAATATCAAGTTTCTGATGTAAAATTAAATGCTGTCAATAACTTTAATAGTTCTTCAATCAAAATATATTATTAAATTTCCTGAAGAAGCGACGAACATTGCTGTGCTATTCGTGTTGCAAAAAAGTTGTGGCGCCAGTCCCACCATGCAATAGAGCTGGATCGATTAATCGATATATCGCGATATTATCGGTTCACTGACTTATCGTGATAATCGTTTTACATATTGTCGTGACATCACGATAATTGCATATGCCAAAAGTTGTTGTTTTTCGTGAAATTCGACCAATTTTTGGGCAAAAAATGACAATTCGTGTAGCAAGAACTATACTTTTTGACAGGATTTATGTCACAAACTTTGCATTTTGCATGGCTGAAGCTGATCAATTATCACGATAAATAACGTGCATCATTACAAATTTATCGTGATATTGTCGTATCATACAAAATTGAACGATGTCCAGGACTACCATGCAATGGGCCACCATAACATCGAAGTGCAGATAAAATTCTGAAATTGCTTAAGTACCTTTCTGTGCATGTTTGCAGCTGCAGATTGAGCATTTAATTTCCCTTTTCAGCCTCGAAATTTGTGTTCCTTACAATGAAGTAAGACATATGTCTTCCTTCGTTCCCTGAAATACAAAATACGAATCAGTAAGCCTATATTAAAATCGGAATAACATCTATAGGCTAAGTTAAACTTTTATGGAGCTTTTGCGTCTTGATACCTCTTCAAAAATTGTCTCAATCCACCCATTTAAGTCATGACTTAATATAATGATATAAATTAATCTTAGCTAAATTGAGGAATTGAGGGTGTTGTCACACGAAGCGGGTGACAATTTAACAACCGGGGGGGAGGGGACGGTGTAGTGCTGGACATCGTTAGATTTTTAACGATACAATATTATCACGATAAATTTTTAATGATACACGATATATATCGCGACAATTGAGCAGCGTTAATCATGCAAAATGCTGTCAAAAAGTATAGTTCTTGCTACAAAAATTGTCATTTTTGCCCAAAAATTGGTCAAATTTCACAAAGAGCAATAACTTTTGTCTTATGCAGTTATGGCGATGTCATGATAACATGTGAACGATTATCACGATGAGTCTGTGAACCGATATATCGCGATATATCGATTATTGATCCAGCTCTTGGCCCTGGGGGGGGGGGGGAGCTTGGAGTTTCCATTGGTGGAAATTATTTATTTCATGGAGTCACGCAAACGGAAGTATTAATCATTTATTTCAAGTGCACAAAGTCCCCGAATTTTCTTTCATAAAATCAAGCAACTCCTTGTTAAGAAATATCTTTTGCAGAAATTATTTATTGCAAGCCTGAGTCAACCCAAAACAAATTTCACCAAAACTGAGTAAAAAACTATCAATTAAAAAAAAAAAAACCCTGGATATTATTAAATGGCCGCCCCCTAAATCATAAAGCACCCCAGCTGAAGGTGGGAGCGCCTTTTTAAAATTTTCATGCTGAACAAAATTTAATACCATACTGAAGCCAGTGAAGGGGTTGTACATGGGTAAAAATCAACATCATGACATGGCGACATGGCCCTTGTTAAAAAGTAACATTGCGACACAGGCCCTCTTAAAAATTGACTGACACTAACAGGTTTACTCATAAAAATTGACAAACGACATTTAAAGTATTTCCTTATCATTCTATAAATAGATAAAAAGTGACAAGAGACATCTGTTTACCTTTTAATATTGACACTTGACAATCCATCTTTTTTTAAGGACCCATGTACCCCACTGAAATTCTCAAATTTCGACACGAAAGTTGAATTCGACCCTCACCAACCTGCCTGGCCGCTGGCAAGTGATCAAATCAGTCCAGCAAGTTGTTGATATTTTGGCCTACACAAAAACGAATTGTAGGCCTACTGCAGGTGAAGCACTTGTCAAATAGCACTTGAGAGCCCCCCAATGTACATGTCAAATTCAACTGTCATGTCGAAATCAGAAGTCGTCAGTGGTAGCTTTAAACTGAATTTAATCATAAATTTGAGCACCAGTAGAGCTATTGATCAGTTGAGTATTTTCTGAAGCACTAACCTTTTGAGTATTGTGGTTTTGCCGATGATTGTTTTGTAGACGCAACAATAAATTCTCCAAACATTTTTGATGAGCTTTCCTGCCTGTCACTCCACCCAAGATCAACATTCCAATGACGTCACAAGCACCTTGCCTATTGTGATGTCATCAACAGTCACCTTGGTGACCAGTCACTGGTGACGTCATGCCATCTGGTGGTAATGTCTTCACAGAAGAAAACACAACAACAAAAATGAAGAAGCAGAAGACAGCTAATAATGCAATATTGCTGGGCTCCATGTTCATTCATCAGAGTCATCACAAGCTGGAATTAAAGTCAAGACATTTTATTTTGGCAGTCAGTTTTTCGCTGATAATTAAAAACGTACCTTATTCTTGACAAAAATACTTGTCTCATCCTGTTCGTGACACCTTGACCAAACAGTTTCATAAACATTTGTAAGTATTGGCATCTTGTAGTCCTAGTTTTGAGGTAGTCCCATTAGAATAACATTGCTGTCAAAACAGCTCAAGAAGCCATTTTCTTCAGAATTCTTCTACTGCTTCTATTGCTGCTGTTGTGACATCACTATTGTTTCTGTGATGTCATAGAGCCAACAATGCTGATGATGTCACAACAGAAGGCTAAAAATAGCCCTACAGGTGCCTGAAGCGCAGCAGTAATTTAGCATTGTAAGTGCCTGCATGATGGAGCTGGGGGGTCAGAGGACATAATTTTAGTCCAAATCATGCTTGGTCATGGTGTACTCACCCTGATAAACCAAAAATTAAACCTCAGAATTAATCATGTATTCTTTTATTGGCTAAAAACTTACTGCCAAAATAAAATGTCTTAACTTTTTTTTTTTTTTAGTTGGGAGGACTACATGCAAACAAAATCAGTGATATCTCCTTGGAAGGTAGCTGGTAAGTAAAGTTTTTTGTACCAGTATGTGATGGGACTAGCTACTAAATTTTCAAGTCATGAAAATTTCCAAGCTTGCGAGAAGTTGTGTGTATTTTAATCAGATTCAGAAACATTACTGTCCAGTAAGGCCTGGACTGTGCTAGCCCCAGTAAAGTGGCTACTCTTCTGATGGCTTGGTGGCTGACCAGTCTCACCAGATGATCTATTGCTCAGTTTGGGGGGGGGGGGCTATGGACTTTTGGTGTAAAAAAAGTTTGTTTCCCACTTGACACTGAAAAAAAAAGTTTGTTCAGCACATGGAAATAAAAAAAAAAGTTTGTTTCCACCTCTAGAGCTGGAGTACCGTAATGTTAAAATTCCGATAAAAAGCTTGTTGAGAGTCCGCATGCGGGAAAAAAAATTCGTCAACGCACTGCGAAGGAAAAAAAGTTTGTCGTGGGAGTAAAGTCCATACTTCATCGCTACCCCAACAGTCGTCTGGTCGGCCCCTTGCTGTACGGGCAGGAGCTAGGATTGTGGGGGCTGGCAGGATGTCAATTTCAGTTACGAATACCTACTTTTAACTAAAATGGATAATTAAGAAGACAGTTAGAATTAGAACTGATAATTAATACCCTGGTAGGCCTATCTACTATAGACATTTGCCCAGGGGATCAGAGCACAGTGGGTTTTAACCAGCGCTTTGGAGTCGGAGTCGGGAGTTGGTGTCGTGGAGTCGGAGGTTTTTGGATGCAGTCGGAGTTGAACTTTCATTTTCAGATGGGATTCAGAGTCGGTTCACTTACTACCCGACTCCAAAGCCCTGGTTTTAACCACCATCAAGTTAGGAAAAATTCTAGTAATGGCATGGCACCTGCTGGATATGGTCCGCAAGGACATGTATGCAGATTACATAACTGAAAATGGGAAAAAAATCTGTTGGGAAATTTGTGAGAAAAATGTTTACTGTGTGGCAGTTTGTCACATTGCCAAATGGCTGCAACATGCCAGGAGACAGAAAAGGTGGTGGATTCGCAACTGGTTGCTGCAGAGGGAACAACATGGTCACTACCATCAACTGCTGCCTGAACTGCAAGTCAGTGACGTGTCTGGATACTACAACTACACTAGAATGCCCCCTGACATCTTTGCTGAACTCCTGGAAGCTGCTGGACCGCTCATCACTAAGCAAGACACCAACATGAGGAAGGCTTTGGAACCTGGTCTGAAGTTGGCTATCACCCTGCGGTACATGGCAACAGGAAACAGCTACAAGTCCCTAGCTTATGCTTTCCGTGTGGCACCCAACACCATCTGCAACTTCATCCCTGAGGTCTGCCTTGCCATCGTTCATGCCTTCGAAAGACAGCTGGCACTACCCACACAGCCTGAAAGATGGAAGGAGATGGCCAAGGCCTTTGAGACGAAATGGAACTTGCCTAACTGCATTGGAGCTCTGGATGGCAAGCACGTCGCAATCCGATGTCCCAAGGAAGCAGGCTCCTTGTTCTACAACTACAAGGGATTTCATTCCATTGTCCTGATGGCCCTCGTTGATGCCGACTACAAGTTCATCTATGTGCAGGCTGGCTGTCAAGGAAGTGCATCTGATGGCGGCGTCTTCAAGGACACAACACTTCGACAACTCCAGGACGACGAAGATCTAGGCCTACCACCTCCAGAACCTCTACCTGGCACAGAAGACAATCCTTTCCCATATTACATCGTGGGTGACGAGGCATTTTCCCTGAAGACATGGCTGCTCAAACCAGTGCCAAGAAGGAACCTTGACATTCCTTCCAGAGTCTACAACTACAGGATTTCAAGAGCCAGGAGAGTGGTGGAGAATGCCTTCGGTCTGCTGTCACACAGGTTCAGATGCTTCCTGACCACCATGCCCCAACGACCTACAAGAGTGACATACATCACAATGGCTGCTTGTGTTCTACACAACATTCTGCAAGACAGAGTAGGCGTCCACCATGCCCGTGACAATGAAGTTATGGACAGAGAAGATCCACAGACACATGACATCACTGAAGGAGTTTGCATGACCTAGGAGAACCACTTCGACTCGGAAATGCCTCCAGAGATGCCAAGGCTGCTCGAGACTACCTACGTGCCTATGTCAACAGTCCGGCAGGAAGTGTCCCTTGGCAGTTGGAGAAAATCTGAAGAAGATGCAGACTATCTATTCAAAACATCAAACCCCAGGCCCTTTTAAGGGCCACCAAATCCTCCCAATTGAGCTGGCCATGTACACATCCTATGTTGACAAAACAAGCCCAAAAATCAATCAATCCATCTATCTATCTATCTATCTATCTATCTGTCCAAGTCCAATCCCTGCAAAGTGACGACAACTGCTTTTGTTTTCTGCAGTGTATATATGTAACGAGCATTGTGTTCCATCTATCAAGCTATCTATCTGCCTATCTATCTATCTATCTATCTATCGAGCTATCTATGTGCCTGTCTATCTATCTATCTGTCTATCTATCTGTCTATCTCTCTATCTATCTGTCAGTCTATCTATCTATCTATCTATCTATCTATCTATCTATCTATCTATCTATCTGTCTATCTATCTATCTATCTATCTATCTATCTATCTATCTGTCTATCTATCAACACATTCTTCGCACATAATGAAATAGTACTTTATGGACTTTTGTCACCTGAATATGAAGGATGTATTTAATTCTGAAGGTACATCTACAAGATAAAGAATGTTATTCATTTTCTGATATAGATATATCTGTGGTGCGGTTAAATGCCAAAAATGGACCTGCTTTTCTGTTGAATTTGCATCTTTGATCCTACTTTTCCCCATACAAATCGTGAAATCAGGTAACGTTGTATTTATGATGAAATGCTAAGGCTTTAATACTTATTATAGCTGAAATGTCTGCAGATTCGTGTCGAGGTTCATGTAATTTAATGGACATTTTGGGGGTAGTAACAAAATGCACATGGGAAAGATAAGAGAAGTCACAAAATAATCATCCCGCATTCTCCCATTTCTATCCCCTAAGGCCATTTAGATACAATTTATTCTGGGATGTAATTTCTACTAGTTATAAAATTTTAGTGACTGAATTATTCCTCCTCCCTTCTCTCCTTCCTTCTCCTCTCCTCCATTCTCCTCCCCTCCTTTCTCCTCTCCTCCATTCTCCTCTCCTCCGTTCTCCTCTCCTCCATTCTCCTCTCCTCCATTCTCCTCTCCTTCGTTCTCCCCTCCTTCCTACTCTCTTCTCCCTTTCTTCTTTCACCTATTAGAGAACATAATTTAGTTAATTTGACAGTCATAGCATGTCAAACATGATTGAAAGCTATTAATAAACAAGTTTTTTTAATAGGCATGCTTATACTTCTTTAAGTGAGGAAAAGTATAGGCCTATCCCCATGCAACTGAATTCAGTGACTGAAATTCAAAATGGGAATAGATATATAAAATCCGATTATTATCATCATAAAGATAAAGAATTTATATAGGCATACACTAATAACAAAGTTTATCATTTTGTGTTATGGTTAATCTGAACACCTAAAAAAGTAAAACCAAATATGGTGAATTATGGCTGATTTGAAAAAAAAGTCTGAGGTTTCATAATAATTAAAATATGGCAAAATTAACTATTCTCATTACAATTCTGAAATAGTTATAAGAACACACTAAATATTAATTTTGAATATAACTTACAAATATGTAACTAGGTCAGCTATTCTTATATAATAAATGCTATTATACATGTATTACAATGGAAGGGGATGCAAGAAATGACAATGAGATAAGACTTCACCCCTATAATAATCAGATATAATGACCTGAGCAATGATGCGTTCAATGGATATCACTAGGGTTAGGTAATCAGTAAAGGGTAAATAAAAACACTCTTTCAGTGAATTTACTCAATTAAGTTTAAAAGAAATGCACTATATTAAAAAAATAAAATATGTAGTTTTTATAAGCAATGATAAAGATATTTTTAAAAAACCACTATGATAAAAGGCATTATATTTTTAGAATTTCAATTTTAAATATAACATTTATGGATAAAGTGAACCCCCCATACCCCGCCTTAAAAAAGCAGGCATATGCAGTATCGATGGATGGATGATTGGGGCTTAATGTCCTGTATTCATGCACTTGGTGGGCTAATTAGGACAGGAGGAGGACATGGCAATGATGATTTATACAGCCATCCAACATAGGCCCAAGTGACAGGAGGGCATAGGGACACAACTGCCCCCCCCCTGCCTAAAATGTGATATAACCTTCATACTTCTGTTCGGTAAAAAAAAAGCTGAATATATATGCCCCGCCCCCCCCCCAAATGATTAAAATTCCTGGATTGACTATATTTTAACAAACTGACCACAATTTTGGAAATAGGAGCTGAAGGACACAACATTGATTTATGCTGAAAAATAAAGCCCAATCTTTATTTATAAAGATAAGGTTGATCTTTCATTTATGCAAGAATGAACAAACTTCAGTTTAGAGTGACATTCATTCATCCAATGGTCTGGAGTAACATCATTTCACTGGATATGAAGACTGTCCTTCATTTTATTCAATAGGTTTAATGATGAAATACAGTGTTTAATTTGCAATGAAGACCATCTTTCATTTTCATCCTGATTTTGGAGAATGAAGACCAGCTTTTATTTTGTAGAATAGTGTAGAAATAAAGAACGGTGTTCATTCTCAAAAGTTGTGTGATCTATATATGAGAATGAAGGACGTCCTTCTTGTTCCTTCAGAATGAAGACCGGTGTTTATATTCAGGTGCAAAAAGTCCATAAAGTACGTATTTCATTCTGAGGTGGAGAATGGGCTGCTATCTATCTATCTATCTATCTATCTATCTATCTATCTAGCTATCTAGCTATCTATCTGCCTATCCCTTTTCTAACCATAAAAAGCACTTGTCCTAGACAAGTTAAATTACAAAGTGATGCACTTGTACTAGTGCAACCAACACAAGTTTTAAAACCAAAGCACTTGTTCTAGTGCATTACATTTCAATTAAGAAATTTATGCACTTGTACTAGTGCAATAAAAATATGTTTATACCAAAGAATGCAGCACTTGTACTAGTGGAGCACTTGGTATGTTTTTGGGCAAAGAAAGGAGGAACTAGCACCTTGCTTTTATGAAGGTGATTACTTTTAATGAAGGCCAGGACCGGACTTTTTGGGGGATTGTCAACTTTTTTTTGCTCTTTTTTGGCTCTTTTCGGTCAACACAAGCTCTTTTTTTTTGTCAACATAGAATGTGTACGTGGCCTGCCCTTTTGGGAGGATTTGGTGGCCCTCAAAAGGTCCGAGGGTTTTTTGTTGTCTTTGCTGCACATCTTCTACTTCTGTGGAGAAAGGACAGTCTCACTCCAACTGTGTGAAGGGGAAGGCTGGTGCTGCTGCTGATGGGGGGCTCTCAGTCAGCATCAGTGTCAAGGATCCTGGGCCGGGCTGCATCATGGTGTAGCTGGGAGTCTGGCTGGATCCTCCTTGCGTTGGCTGCTGGTGGTGGAAGTGATGGCTGCTGGAAGCGTGGTGCTGCTGCTGGTGGTGCTGCTGGTGGTGCTGCTGGTGGTGCTGCTGGTGCTGAGATGGCACATACGTCGCAGGAGGAGGAGGAGGAGGTGGCATCTGGTGGAGCTGAGGATGATGAAGCGGCTGGAAGGTTTCCTCCTGAGGTCTTGACTGGCGGCTGCGGTCTTCCATCTCCCTCTGCTTGTCCCAGTAAAAGGCAGCCTCTGCAACCGTCTTCACCATTCGCTGTCTGAGTTGAGGGCTGCAGCGACGTCCGACGTTGTAGAGGTCTTGGCACTTGATTCTCCAGTACTCCTCATCATCGTCCAACTCCTGGTAGTCGGGGCACATCCTGCAGCCAGAGCCTCTGAAGGTCTTCTTGGAGGAGAACATAGCGTGCCTGCTGCCTGCTATGACGTTCAGGGCGGAGTTCATGCTTTCATCTGTTGTGGCCTTTCTCTTCTTTGACACGGCTCCAGGCTTTGGCACACCAGGGAAGACTTGGGACTGCTGGCTGTCAGGTCTGTCCTGTGATGGCTCTTCAACTGGCAGGTCCTGCAGGTCAAAAGAAGCTGGCAGGGAATCTTCAGGGTTGTAGCTGTCCCCGGAGTCTGAGGCTGGTCTGTTGCCGGACAGCTGGGAAATGGCGGACACCTCCTTGCCTGGCTTGTGGACGATGGAGTCCTTCAGGAACCGACAGTTGGCTAGGATGTACTGGTCCCTCTCTGTTAGCGTCTCCTTCCTGCCGGATCCTGAAGCTTCAGGCCTGATGAGTCTGGAGTAGTGCGTTCGGACTGTCTTCCTCCAGTTGAAGATATCCTGGGAAGTGAACTTGGGTCCCGGCTCCTTGGCTTTTTCCGTGTCCAGAAGTAGCTTCTCGTTGCCCTTGTACGTTCTGGAGCCCTTCATGTACAGCACAGGATGCTCTCTGTACCAATTGAGCAGGTCGTCTTCTTGCTCCGCTGTGATGCCCATGTAGTCTTTGATGTTCTTCTTGGGGGCCTTCCCTTTGCCCTTCTTGCCCTTGGACTTGGCTTCAGCAGCTGCAGGGGCCTCATCATCAGAGGAATGGTGGTCTTCCTCCTCGAAGGTGTCGCCCATCATGACATCTTGCAGGTCACGCTGGCTCTCTTGGCTCTCTTGTGGCTTTACAGTCTTCTTCGGAGTCTTCTTTGGAGTCTTCTTTGGAGTAGACTTGGCAGTAGGCTGAGGAAGATCCTTGGGAGCAGACTTGTCAGCAGACTTGGGAGCAGGCTTGTCAGCAGACTTGGGAGCAGACTTGGGAGCAGGCTTGTCAGCAGACTTGGGAGCAGGCTTGTCAGCAGACTTGGGAGCAGGCTTGTCAGCAGACTTGGGAGCAGGCTTGTCAGCAGACTTGGGAGCAGGCTTGTCAGCAGACTTGGGAGCAGGCTTGTCAGCAGACTTGGGAGCTGGCTTGTCAACAGGCTTGTCTCCTTCAGCTTCAGATGACTTGGGAGCAGGCTTGTCAGCAGACTTGGGAGCAGGCTTGGGAGCAGGCTTGTCAACAGGCTAATCAACAGGCTTGTCTCATTCAGCTTCAGATGAGGAATCTTCTTAAGTGCTGTCATCTTGGTGGCCCTCGTAGATGGTCTCGCTGACAACAGTGGCTTTGCTTGAAGTTGTCTTCGTCTGGCTGACATCTTTGGCTGTAGTGGAGGTGTACAGTCCAGGTAGAGAGATGTCTGCCATGGCTGTGGTGAAGAAGGCTTCTACTGCAGCATCTGAAGGGTCATGGAGAGGAGTTGCAGCTGGAGTTGTCACTGGAGTTGCAGCAGGAGTGCTTCCAGGAGTGTGGAGTGTAGACCTCGTGCTGAGCTTGGTTGGTGCCCTGGTGACAGTGCCTCTTTTCCTCTTTGGTCCCATGTTGGCAAAAAGTAGCAGCAAAAGTACTAGCAATTGTAGCAACAAATGTTGCAGCAAATGTAGCAGTTGAGTGTCGTGGATTCTAGGTGTGTTCTGGTCGAAGGTCTGAGTGGGTATGGTGCTCTAAACTGGCCCCCTCTATATATATGCAGGGTGCGGACCGCCTCTTTTCCCTTGCTTCGCCCCCCCCTTCTTCGCTGATGCTGCCCCAGCCGCAGCGCAGCAAGAGGTTGACACGCAGACAAAGGGTTGATGCTAAAAATAGAACAACGCATGCACTCAGGCGCCACCCTGTCTGCTGCGTTGGGGGTCCATAAGCCGCGGCGCGGACCCTCACACGTGCGGCGCACATGTGACTTCCCTCGACGTGTCTCTGAAACATGTGCCATGAGGCAAGAGCTTTCTGCTACACTGCTGTTGCTGCATCGAAGCTCTTCTTTGTGCGCTGCACCTTTAAAAACCTGCGGCGCGCAATGATTTTTTTCTACGCTTGTTCTTGCATCGTCACTTCTTCCCTCGCAAAGATTCAGCCGGCTGAAACCTTTTTTCCTGCATCGTCAAATTTCTAGGAATTGCGTAGAAAGACTTCTTAACACGGCGCATGCTGTTCATGTCGCGCCGTAAAGCCAAAATTGACGGCGTACATGCTCAAATGTTTGCCCTTTCCTGGAAAAGTAAGAAGCGCCACGACAAGAAAGCCCTGTTACGTCGTCGTTAGAACCAGGCATAACTTGACGGTGGTTAAAATCCACTGTGAGAGGCTCTGCAATTTAGCCCCCCCCCCCCGGCAGAACGACCGCCCGTACGCCTATGTTTATATTATGTATATTAAAAATATAAATGCCTTGCCTAGGCCAAGGCAAACGAGGGGGGCAGCCAGGCGAGGTAGATCAACATAGTTTCCAGACCAAGGAGTAGCAGCCTGAAGTGATAACATGAAGTAAAGCTATAAGAATTATGTCACTGGAAGCAACTATTTTCCAATTTAAAAAAAGCTACTGTGGCTAGACTAACTTATAAATCAAATCTGTGGATCCATGAATAATTTGTCTCGCTTGAGATAATAAAATGTCACAGAAGAAAATTAAATCAAGATATAAAAAAATATTTTGCTCCCTTGAGTTATTTGAGAAAAGTCAATTTCACATAGTGGTCCCACCCTCATGGAAGATGTTGGGGAAAATAATAATTTTTTTGATTCAGAAACATGTATACTTTGGCCAAAAAGTGGTGGGGCAAATGCCCCACCTGCCCCATCTACACTGAGGCCATTGAGCAAAACTTTGAGTGGAGTATCCAGCTACATAAACTCTAAACAGGTTATCTCAACCAATAGCAGTCACTCATTCATGCATGTATCAATCTAAAGACAAATTTATCTTTTGAATTTGTTAGAAATTGGGATTGACAGTTAAAAAGGGTTCCGGTACTGAGATAAATTTCCCATGAATATCACTTTATTGGTCATGCAATGATAGTTATGGATTTTCAAATGTCGCATTTTTTTATTCCAGGTTGAGTGACCACATTGAACAAGGATCTAACTTCAGAAGAGATGGATGGATGGATGATTATGTCCAGGACGTATTTATGACCTAGCAAGAGCTGGATTCGAACCCTGGATCCAGCGATTGGCTGCCTAGCACGCTACCACTAGACCAACCCTCCCCCTACTTCAGGAAATCAGAACTTAATATGAACAAACTTGTGTAATATCATGAACAGTGGGATTTACCAGCAGTGAAGTTCTGGCAAAAAACCATGTGATTCACACCATGTGGTTCATCGTTGTGAACCACATGCATCTCATTATCTGACGTTATTATGTAAACAATGGGCAGTGAAGTGATGACGTCACAATGTTTTGACGCTCTCATTGGTCAGTGTGGTTGCTAGGGATCTTTTTGTGGCCATTCAAACAAAATAGTGCCTCATAAAATTATTATTTTTTTAATTGAAGTCTGTTTTTATTGTGGGATATAAATAAAACTTAAGGGCACATGCTGGTCGAAAAATGTGTATGCTGTCGAGAAGAAACTGTTGCAGATAGAGCTATGAAATTTTACACAGGTCTTCAGCGCACCAAATTATGACCCTCCGTGAAATTTTAAGTTGCCATGGTTACGGTTGCCATGGCAACAAAGAATTTTACATATTTTTAAGTATTCTGCCTTACAAAAAATTCATCTCAAGACTGAGCCATCAGAATAGTCAGAACTAATTAATTTTCATAATTTGAGGTATTCGGATCCGCAATAAGACTATTTTCAGTCTAAAAATATGTTTTTATAAGGTTTTTCTGGGTTCGCGAACTTGGGACTATCGAGCTAATTCACAATCTTTCAGGTTTGAATCACTGTCCCTCGGCCTTTAATCCAAATACTACAGTTCTGAAAATAGCCTTACTACGGAAGCAAACTTGTCAGTAAGCAGTATGCCAAAATTCATTATGATGCCTTCAGCGGTTTTTGAGATGAATTTTTTGTAAGCACTCAAAGTCACTTTAATTCGCAGTTTTCGGAAAATGGCAAAAAAGGGAAATAAACTCTTAATAATTTTAACTGTAAAGGTAAGATCGGCAAGGTTGTTTATAGGGTTATAATTGGAATTTTTGCATAATTTCAGTTGCATTTGTTGTCTGGACATTTGTATTTATTGAAAATGTCGAAATCAGCATTTCCATTTTCTAAACATTTTTCACCATTTTTCGACCAGCATGTGGAGTGTGGTTCACAGCAATGAACCTCACTCATGTCAGGTCTGCTGCAGAATAAACACTCGTCCTTCGGACTCATGTTGTATTCTTCCGCGACCTGACATTCATGAGGTTCATTGCTGTGAACCACACTCCCATTAAGTTTTATTATAGGCCTCAGATCGGATTTTCAAGTATTTCCTTAATCAGTTTATTTATGGATATATTTATGATGCGTTTAATTGTATTATTTACATGTACATGCTTGCTGTTCTTTGATTATCAGTACCTCCCAACAATTGACTTCTACACAAATTCAAAGAATGAACTCTGAGTTTAATTCTAACATTAATGAATATTGAATAATTGAATAATGATTATATTTTTGAAGCCTTCTTAAAGCAACAAGGTCAGTCGGTTGGACGAAAAAAATCAGCTGTACGAATTTCGTACGTGAAAACGGGCTATTTACGTATGAAATACGCATAAAAGAGCTTTCGTACGTTTTACGTACGCTGCACAATTGGCCATGTATTACGAAAAAAACTAAGAAAGTAATGTACACTGTAAAATTTGAAAACTGTGTTGAAGCAATAATTTGAGCTGTCTGAGAATGTTAATAATTTTCAAGCTATGATAGCTCAATCCTATAAGTTGTCAAGGTATGATAGCTCAATGCTGTAAGTTGTCCAAACGTATCATAACATTGAGCTGTGAAAACATGAAAGCTTCAGTTGTTGCAGAAAGCTTGACATCTCAGCCATGCCACACATAGCGCCATCTATAACAAGCACTTCTCATAACACTGCATTTAGTTTTAAACAGTTATTTACTTAAAAGAAAAAAGAACATTTATATAACACTATCCCAGAGAAAACTGAGTAGGAAACCGCATTAGATGGTCACTTTTTTATTTTTATCTCTCTTAAATTAATTTGTGGGAGTAATTAGATGCATGCTTTCACACACGTCAGCCAACATTTCCAAGTTAGAGTGTTTTCAAATATAGGCTTCAAGCACTGTATGCCAACACAGATGAGCCACTGGCCATTGGGATTTATTCACAAGAAATTAATTTTTGAATCTCCTTGTGATGCAATGGTCTGTGTTGAATGCACCTTGGGTCTGTCCATGATGTGCTAGAATAAAGCATACTGGATCAGGTGGCACCCCTTGAGAGATCAAACAATATTTTGGGATTACAGCCCACATTCATAAATAACTTTATAAGACAGGTCACATAAATATAAATAAAAAACAACTAAAAATAAGTCAACACAGCTCAAAATTTTGAGTTGTGTCAGCTTGGATCAATAAGTCAACAAAACTCAATATTTTGAGCTGTAAGTCAACACAACTCATTGTTTTGAGTTTTCTCAGCTTGAATACCTTAGTCAACATAGCTTAGTATTTTGAGCTATCTCAGCTCAGTATTTTGAGTTATCTCAGCTTAAAACATTAATCTATGTTAGCTCAATCAACTTGTGCAACCATCTCACTCAATCAATTGAGCTGAATCAGCGAGTCCAATTTTACAGTGTAGTTTAACAATAATAACAAAAAAATGACAAGAACAAAATTTTATTTTGCGTCACACGTGAAAAAAAACAGAGAAACATTAGCCTGAGGCTATTGTGTGACAAAACTAAAACCTAAATCACAACTCAACACACAACTAAAACCTAAAAGCAAAAATAAAAAACATGTAAAATGAGATTTTAAATTTACATCAGCACCACATTTCAGCATTACAGCTTTTGTCTTCAAAGTCCCAATTTTTAATCAGTTTTTTGAAGATTGGCAGGTTTTCTGAGTTCTTTAACTTGACTGGCAGGTTGTTCCATAGCTTCACTCCAATGTATTTGACACTTTTCAGGCCAAATTTAATAGTATTGAATTGATTCTGCATAAGTCTGTTAATGTCCCTGAGTCCATAATTTATATTATGCCGTTCGAACAATTGGCAAAAATATTCTTGTGCAATTTGGTTACAACCTTATACATCTCAATAGCTAGATGTCTAATTCTTAATATTAACATGGTGCATTTACTTGTCATTTGTAACAATCTTTCCTAAGATGATATGTAATCATTAGTGACAAATTTAAAAGCCCTGAATTGCAACTTTTCAATTTTTTATTGGTTTCTAAACCAAAGATGTTTCTCAGATTTTTATTGAAAAAGGAAAATTGCAATGACAATTTCATTTCTCATTAAATACAACTTCAAAATACTTTTCTAACAAATAGTATCATACAGTCTTCAAAATTTTTATGTTATGCTGTAATAATGCATTGTTTTAAATTTTCAATATTATGAACTTTTTCTTCCTTCAAGTAGCACTACAAATAATAAATTTAAAAAGATAAGCGATAGTCAAGTAAGGAGGTGCAAATAAAAATCCATGGATATAGATTAGAATTAGAAAGGGATATTCAATCAAAAAATCATACACAGATCTATAATACAAGTGGAATTCAGAAACTACTGACCTTTTCTTTTTTTGGCATACTTTTTTATCTCGGAAGCAGCTGAATGAAATTTTCACACAATTATTTTTGGGTATACCTCCATCTATTATGTAAGTGTCATACCTGTAGGAAGTTTTCAGTTACTTTTCAGTTGGCATGGAAAGAAAAACTAAGAGCATCCAGCGCAGCTCAATTTTTTAAAAACAAATCTAACTATGTAGCAGTGTAAATAATCAAAAACATAGCCAATTTGTTGGATTTGGCATAAAAAATTGAGCTGCGCTTGGTGCACTGAGTTGGTGTTTTCATAGCATCAGGAAAATGATGTACACATTTTCTGCAGGTACAATATTTTCAAAATAGATAGCGGAATACCTGAAAATAGTTTTGTGTAAATATGATTCAGCAGTTTCAAAAAGAAAGGTTTGCTAGAAAAAAATTGGTCAGAATTTTCTGAACTCCTCTTGTACATGTATTATCAAAAATTATCTTTGACTTTGATCTTAAGTTTTATTTTTATTACAGTCAATTTGTTATGCTGAAAGAGTGGAAAATGTGCTGTGAAAATGGCACTTTGTGAATCATCAGGCTGATGAATTGTCGTGATCATACCAATACTTTCAATTCTAATTTGATCTAAGGAGACTAATGCTGGTTCTTTGCGGCAGGCAAACGAAAGGACTATGCACCTGAAAATTTACACTAAAATCAGTTATGACAAATCAAATTGCCTTCTCCTGATCATGACTAGTCCAACGGTGTCTACGATTCCCATGTTAAATGCATGATGATAAATTGATAACACATCATCAGCTGTCAGTGAATTGGTCTTCTCTTTTTGCATATCAAATGGACAGGCTGTGATAAAATCAATTGGAACATTGATCCCAGCTACATTACAGCGTAACACCATATCACAAAGTATCATACTTATAAATGAATAAATTTATATATAGACCCTGGTCACATTGTGATAATCTAGTTATGTGATTATACTTTTGTAATCATCATCACATATGAATGGATCTTGTCATAACTGAGTATCAATCAGATGCATAATCCATTTGTTCGCCAGTCACCAACAAGGGGGATGGTCTCCTTAAATCAATTGAATTAACATTGAAAGTATTGGGTATGACCATGATCTGACAAATCATCAGCATGATGATGCACAAAGTGCCATTAACACAGTGCAACATTCCACTCTGTTTTCATATCAAGTCTATAGGCTGTTGCTGAGTTTATATATATATATCAAATGATCCTGAAATCAAATTTCAGGGGCGGATCCAGAATATGTCGGATGGGGTGGGGGGTTTACGAATGGAAATGTACTCAAAATGTCCAGATCTTTTTTTTTTAACTTAAAATGTACAGGCCAAAGTGAGGGGGGTTTCTTTCCCCAACCCCCCCCCCCGTAAAACCACTACTAAATTTTATGATGCGGTGAATAGTTTCATTTCTAAAGCGAAAGCACCCTTGTAAATATGATTGCTTATCAGAGGCAACTTGGTACAGAGGCAGTCCTGTGTCTGCACGGTCAACTGAGGTGAGTGTAACTTTCTTTTTTCCAACTCTCTCAAGATTTTTTGATTTGATATGATTTGATGTATTTGTTAATTTCCCGAAGGCAAATGAATGCTGCTATTTGGAAAAGTTTCAAATATATAACAGAATTCAAAATATTAAAAAATGGTAATATAGGCCTAATGATAATTATGAAATTAATATGGGCAGTGTTTATATGAGTGCATTTTTGAAGGGTGTGGGATAAGTTGTTTTGGTGTCATATGTCATCTCTGCTGTTTTCTTTCTTGTGATAGAATTTTCTGAACAATTTCCAATATCTCCTGTCTCAGCTCTTTGTCTTCATACTTTTTGCATTGTTTGATATTTTCTTGCTTCCCCATTAGAACGGGGGCACATTGGGATGCGGGGCACTTTGGGACGGCGGGGTTTTCTTGGATCCTGGCAAGGTATATGATATGGTAGTGCCATCATATCTTGTAATTTCACATCCTGATGTTTCCATGGTTTTATAGACAAATTACAGCCGCATGCAGAAGTATGGCGAGCAAAAGTTTGTTTTCCTACTACTAAAGTAAATATGGACAGGTTCAATTCGAACCATTCTGTGGACAAACCATGAACAATGAGGCTTTCTCAGTGCTTGTATGAATTTTATATATCGTAACGAACAGTTATGAATTGCTATCGTGATAAACACATTCACTGGTGTCCGAGAAATTAGCATTTTGGTATAAAAGTCATATCGGGGCTCATTGGGACAGTGAATTCAGGGCACATTGGGACACACTTAATAGGGCAGAGTTTAAGTGTCCAAGGCAACTGAATGACCTGGGACAGCACAGGCCACAGTGCATAGATGCATAGTGGATAACCATGCTCTGTGAACAAATTTGTCGCAAAGCACTGTGTGTTACTTACATAGATGTCCGCACCCAGAACAGTTTATGTTAAATGTTTAAAACTGTTTAAAGTTATGAACTATTGGCACTACAAGGTGTTAATGCACTATATATTGTCTTACGCACTACTTATATGTGATATCTATTGCACATGGAGTGTTAAAATGATTTTTTAATTGATGTCCCAATGTGCCCCGGCTGTGCCACGCCAGGGCACATTGGGGCAGTCATTTTTACAACTATGTGGCTGCAAAAGGGTAGGTGCAGTCTTGTTTATTATGCCTTGCATTTAAGCTCAATAGTATTTGTGATATTCATGCAAACTTCTGAGTTCTTCAGTGCTTTCAGCATTGAGCAAAATTAGTAGACGTGAAAAGGGTCCAAATGTGCCCTCATTCCCCCTAGGCCTTGCTGGATGTGAGGTGTTTTTTGAGTTTCTTCTGAATATATTAAACTCTCATGACTGCTAACTTGATGATAGATAACCAGCAGCATAAACCGGGTTATTTGCAAGAGTGCCTTGAATACAAACATGCTTTTTAGGATTTATATATGTACTTGCACTCCAGAGTGTCCGGAGCGCCAACATTTTTTTTTTGTAACTTGTTCAAG